>JAOEHI010004263.1:0-10145 GCA_025447815.1 Percopsis transmontana | reverse complement strand
GTGTGTGTGTGTGTGTGTGTGTGTGTGTGTGTGTGTGTGTGTGTGTGTGTGTGTGTGTGTGTGCGCGCGCACGTGTGCATTTGTGTGCATTGCACCAATCTGTCACACAATTGATTGTGTAAGTGCCATGTGTAGGATTAGGCCAGTGGGGGTACAGACTTGGTTTCGGAAGGATAATGATATTAGGAGCTATTTATTACAAGCCACGAAAATGGGACACTGGCGATTCAGTTGCATATCTCTTCCGCACCACTATAGAGCTAATCCTCTGACAAGAATGGAAACCAGCATAAGGTGGGAACATTCTAAATAGCTTGTAGCCTTCCACAAGAGAAAGCAGCCAACAGAATGGGACTACAGCCAGAATAGGTACATAGGCCTAGTATGAAACGAAACACATATTTTAACACCCATTGACTGATTCTCTAGTCAAAGTCTATATTGTGTTGTACAGAGTAATGCAGTTCTAGTCACATGGCTCCAAACTTCAAACTTCACTTTTCCAATTATACCGAAGTAAAACCAGTTACAGAGGTTTTAGAGTTTCAAATATCATTTAAATACCATTTATAAACAAGTTTGGCCGGTCAGTGAGTGTGTTTATTAGGCTAAGAAAAACACAATGCATAATGGGACTCTCCGGGAAAGGCAGGCAGCAAGCAGTATCGGTTGACACTATGTTTACGGTCCATTATGGGTATAAAATAGTGAACTATTGCTGTGTTTCAGCTACCTGGAAAGACACACTCGAATGGCCCCTTAACTTACAAATTAAAATCTCAGGTATCATATCACCACTCCAAGTTGCTCAAAAGGAAGAAACTGAAATTGCGGAATACATAATAGCAAGACTGTATTCTGTACAGTACAGTACCTGATTATCTAGGCTATTCAACACTGTTTTACCGGTGTTTATTTCTCTCCCTCTTAAGCATACGTTACAAAGTAGCTTTGAAGCGCATGGTGCTCAACGCATATCAGACATAGCAACAGCCTCTTGATAGCCCCGATTACTGGTTGAGTAAGTAACTAATGGAACACCCAGAGCTCCCATGTCGGCGGTCCTTAAATTACGCAGTGTATATAGGGAACCAGACTGTCCAGTAAGACTTTGGACTGCATAACAAAATGGCTGACATCGCAAAAGGTGCACTAAATAACAAGTAGGGTTAGCGAATTAGGTTGATTAGTTTTACCTGTGTATGTAGATACAGTAGATACTGTAGATAGATAGATAGAAAGATGAACTGCATGGCAGACAGGAGAAATGTTCTATGTATAGACTGTCCGTCTGAAAATGCATCGTGTGTTTTTGACAAAGCAACAGAAAAGAGAGACAGAGTGATAAAGAGAAAGAGAAAAAAATTGATGGATCGGTCTCATTATTTCGGTCCATAATTCAATGTTCTTTTCGTCTTACTTTCGTCGTTCCATCTACCTCTCTGCACCAAAAACATTTATTTTTCCTCCTCCCTTGTGTTCACTCCCTCTGCAGCAATATATTCACACTGTGCACACTGTTTCCATGTGTTGTTTGAGTAGGATGATGATGGCTGGTGTATGAGTGTGTGTGTGTGTGTGTGTGTATGAGTGTGTGTGATAGAGAGTGAGTGGGGAAAAGGGAGAAAGTACACACAAGGGCCTCACTGCCTTTGCGCTAGAACACACACACACACCAACCACGCATACACACAGACACACACTTGCTCACACTCTCTGAAATGCTGCAAATACTCACACATTAACACGCTTAATTGGGGTAACGGATATACAGTCACCCATTTAGCTGCGTTATGTGCTAAAGGCAAAACATGTTCAGCCCCTCCCACACTTGCTCACTGCGACAGTCTGAGACAGACACACAAGGAGAGGCTGATGGAACAAGAGCAAAACATGTAATCTATGTGGGGGGTTTAGGCAAAATATGGCAACCCACTTTGTGACGATTCGTTTTGGTGTTGGCAGTTTTCCTCTAGACTCTGGTGGAAATAAGTTTTGCCAACAACAGTTTTTTCCATTCATACTGGATTTAACAGTGAAACCTATCAACCAGGGGTGTGATTTAGTTCGCTTCAAATAGCAAGCATAATGGGGCTGCTTGAACCAAATGACATGTTTACTCAAAAACCTTTTCTATGTTCTACAACTCGAGTTTTATTTCTGCTGTATTTGGTGGGTGTAACAGACAAAACAATACCCACTATGCGCTCCCCAGCATTGCTTATATACAGTATATCTACATACATTTCTTATACATACTGCAAGAGGTCGTGTTACTGGGCAAGTCAAAATCATAACATTTTAGCCAAATTGTAAGAATTCGTAAAGTAGTAGAAAACTTTACGGTGGGTTGATAGTAGTTGAAGTAGGACACCAGCCTTTAATTACAGGTATACCTTATGATTATACCTTAGATGAACATGAAAAATATTCTGCTTTCAATAATTCTCTTATATATAAAAATACTTGCATACATTATCACAAGAATTCACATATGCAAAAACTCTCTCACACACATGCACACATATACATGTATACAGACACAAGAGACCAGATTGAAAATGGGTTCAGAGGAGGTAATTGGAGTCCGTAGTGACTGATTCTGTCCCTGAAGAATGGTGTGTGTGTGTGTTTGTGTGTGCCTGTGCGCGTGTGTGCGTGCGAATGGCTATCACCAGACCATTTAGACACACACATTAGCTAGGAACAGAACATGTTGTGTTCTGTTCTGTTCTCGTCTGAAATTAAAAAGACACACTCTCTCAAGTACATTTAGTACACACAGAGAGAGCCTCACAAACCAATCTTACACACACAGGGGAGCAGCGTAAAATACATCATTCATGTATTTGCCTCCACATTAAGTGTAATACAATAATACATATGCAGCAAGTTCTCAAAATTTTTATGCAAATATAGGTCTGTCCAATCCACCCACCTTGTGGTTTCACAAACCATATTTTTTTAATTAGAACATACATTTCAAAATAACCACAGGACTCCAGTCAATACTTTTTTTCTAGATACTGTAATTGATTGCATAACATTTTGGTATGTGAACATACAGGTAATATCAGGTAGGCTACTGTATCTCTATATGAAACCTTTATAGCATTATTAGGGAACAGCAACCTATACAACCTATCCTATACATAGGGATTCATGTATATGTTAACTTAAAGGTCCAATAAGCATTTTTTAACGCTAACGCTAACCTTATCGGTAAACATGGTGACCACCATGACAGTTGGGCCTTCACTATGTAGAATAAAATAGCTCATTCTGTAAATAATTATGGTATTATTTTAACTTACACAAGTACACATGACTTAAAGCATATTTAAGACGTATATGAAATATATTTTTTGTGTGGAAAACATTGCTTAGTGCTCCTTTAAAATGTAAATTTCTGTAGTTTGCTACGTAAGATCTTGGAATAAATCCAAACCGCTGCAGTAAAATCTTTCTTAAACCCAGTCTCAGCCAGGTAGTTTAAAGGTATTCTGGTTGAAAGGTGACATATGGTTGTCATGCACATTTCCTGCTTCCAGCTTTATTTTCCTGACTCGACAGAATAGCCAGATTGACTCAAACATTGACTATGAGAACAGATCAGCCGAGTGGGAAAATTTACCTCTGTCAGCCATATGTTCTGCAAAAGAAACATTTTATAACCTCACACTCTTGATTCCATTTTTGCTGAAACATATCTGC
Organism: Percopsis transmontana; assembly: GCA_025447815.1. Lineage (NCBI taxonomy): Eukaryota > Metazoa > Chordata > Actinopteri > Percopsiformes > Percopsidae > Percopsis > Percopsis transmontana. Next base: position 6,431 of record JAOEHI010004263.1, on the reverse strand, counting down.
GGGTGAATTTGAGTATTTTATTTGTGGTACCCGCCAACAAGCAATGTTAAAATATATAGGCCTACATTTAGATTTTTGGTTGAGCTACTTGGTCTTTAGCAGAGTATAACACATTGAGAGCGTGAAGTTTGGGAAGTTTGAGTAATCCCTTTAAGCTTGCATGGAGATGAATGTTTGGACAAGGCATTTCAATCAACTACAGAAAGGACCATAAAATAATTTTGTATTTAAATGGTTGGACCACTAGAACTATACTGTCATCATCATTTTTTAGCGATGTTCTTTTTTGGCTGCTTTTTCAAGTTCTCTCCTCTTACCGCTATCTATCTGCAACCCTTCCCTCCCTCTCAATTTCTCACTCCTTCCCTCTCTCTGTCACTCTCTGTACGCTAATAAGTAATGAGCTCTGTGTCAGAGTGGCTGCCAGTGGATTACACTGTTGCAGTCTCCCCATGAGTATAATCTATAACAGTAGCTCTGGCCAAGTTGCCTAAGCGGCCTAGCGGTGCCTTGTCACATGCTAGGTTAGCTGTGTTCTCGCACACTGTAAATTTGTATCTTTAGGTCAGCATTGAGACGTTTAACGTGTGGACACTTTCAAACAGCGCCAGCCAACTTACTCCCTACAGGGTCAGAGCTATTAGCATTAAAAGTCAGTGTGCTAATGTCTTTAAGAATTAGGGTCACTACCAGGTTCAATGGTGCTAATATGGATTCATTGCGTGGCACAAGAAGACAGACAGGCTGCAAAATGAGTTGGAAAGGGCCTAGCGAGTTATTGTAGGCGAGACTAGGACCCACAAATTGGACCATGGCTCACTGAGCTGGGAGTACAGAGGAAAGGACATTGAAGACCACAAATAGAGCTCCATTAAGGGGAAGGACTTAGTTGGACTGGATAGACGGAAAAATAATGTAGCTTACTTTTTTATGGTCCCTCATTTTATACTCCATTTGATAATAGATGCAATAAACTGCACAGGTAATTCAATTGACTGAACCGGGACTGCATCCACAAAATGTTTGACATTGACAGCTGTTATAGCTTTCTACATTCAAACATTGTGCAGTCAATAAAAGGTTAAGCTCTTAATCACAAAGTTTTTTTACATGACATGTTGAGAAGGTATATCTGAGCAGCTTTAACCATTAAATAGCCACTTTAGTAGATTATGTACGATTTTTCAGTAAAACCTACATTACAGGAGCAAATGAGTTTCCATAAATTAAATGCGTAGAGCTCTTGGAAGACCAACCACCCTGCTGTCTAAAGGCTTTATTATATTAATGTACAGGCCATTGGAGGGTAGGAATATTGACAAGAAAAACCTATGTTCATCAGCTGATGTGTTATGGCCTGTGCATCGGTAATGTGTGTGTGTGTGTAAGGGGTAAAAATGTATAGAGCTTAGATAGATTTATTGCAGGTCAACCAGTGTCCCAGCAGAAATCCATAGGCAGGGAAGAGAATGTCCAATAATGCAGATTTATTACTGGAGCTCTGGCAGTCGTCCATTGGATGGCATCTTACATATGTGTGCGTGAGTAAGTGTGTGTGTGTGTGTGTGTGTGTGTGTGTGTGTGTGTGTGGGGGGGGGGGGGTTGTCCCTGAAATATAAAAATTTAAACAAAGCATGAAAATGAGCCTGTTGGCCGCTACACGCGCAGGCATGCTATATGTCGTGTGTGTGTGTGTGTGTGTGCGTGCGTGTGTGCGTGTGTGCGTGCATGTTTAGGCTTCCTTCCACCTGATCGAAGCAGCTGTGCTGGACAGTGGCAGCGAGCAAGATCAATCTACATTAGTGACAGACAGGAACACTCAGGGATGTACCACTGTACTGCAGTAGGATGCTGTGTGTGTGCGCGTGCGTGCGTGCACGCTACTCACTTCCTTTCTCTCTCTCAGCTACACACATGCACACTAGATAAATCCTCCCCATGGCTTGTCTGTAGCATCGCCGCTATAATGAGAAGCATCGCCACAGGTGTCGCTTAATTGGCTAGAAACACTATTACTTACTGGCGATGCTAGGGTGTGTGTAGGCATGTCTGCGCGCGTGCGTTTGTGTGTGGCTACAGACGAATGACTTCAGTTAATTTTCTCTTGCTCATCGGTCGGGTTATGTGGTCACTTATGTTATGTTTACACCTGACAGTTAATGCATCTCATGCTACCAGTTCAGAGGGATCGGACCGATTCGTGCACGTTTCTAGACCTTACACTCAAGACAAACTCTAACTATGAGAGCCAATCCTCTGCTGTGCGTCCTTCCTCCCTCATTGGTACATTGGTGCCTTACCGTTTTAACATTTACAATTAACGGGGAGTGTGAGCCTTGAGACTGGTACGCATAGCTACAGCTTTGAGTACGATAGAACACATTATCTGCACCTGCCAGGACAGCATTTATTATGCATTTTTCAGTATTAATGCCTCTAATATGTGGCCTAGCGCTCTGGAAGTAATATTCTATTTGTCAGGGGTTCAGTCCGGGGTATGAAGCAGCAGGCATACAGTAAATCAACAAGAAATTAGCGTAACGTCATCAACATACATACTGTAGAGCATACAGAGAGAGCGAAAGCATATAGTAAGACGTTAGTAGGGTAGGGAACTGCTGCTGATTAAACGGTTATTAGGTAGTGGAGAAGAGAAAGCAAATGTAACAACGGGAGCCGCTGCCCCTCCCCGTTCGAGCTCGCCGGTATACTAGCCACCGGCTGCACCCTATTCCACACACACACACCTGTTTCTAATCCTCTCATCTACCCTCCTGCAGTGGCTATGTAAGCGGGAGGGTGGATGAGGGGAACTGTCGGTTATTGATTGTGTTCCATGCGAATGCCTTTAGCGCATTCTCCTTCATTTCTATGTATTAAATATACGCCACTCATTGCGTTAATCGCCCAGTCCGGTGTCTGCGTCTCCTTCCTTTGCCTCTGCATCTGCACTCCATCCCCGCCTCACCTTAGAGCAAATAAGCGGTTTCTCAGTTCTTCTGTACTTATACTTGCTATTATTTGAGTGCATAAGTGCGTTCACATTGACTATTATGGCAACATAAATAAAAACATTTCCACCATAACTTGATGCAGAAAAGGCACAAATTTTTGCATAACAACTCACCAGAATGCAGGAAATTATGCCCATGCTTTGACTAATAATGATATTATAACCTGTGTTTTGATCCAAAAAGTAAAAAAATAAGTAAAAAAATGTACAAAAGCAATAACTGAAAATGAAAGTGTGATTAGGGTTGGAATCCAGGTCAAAGGTTGATTCACCCTCACCTAAAAGGTCATTGGTAGGGACCTGCATTTTCACCTTTTTTCAGAGTATTAGTAGATTGGTCAGACATCGACACCTGCTAGGGCAATTTGAGCGCAATTTAATAGCATTCTGTTAGCTCCATCTCACCAATGAGTACCATATTCACTTCTGCTCATGCATTTTGGGTTTTGTTTAACTGATATTTGTTTCTTTATTAATTAGCTAGATTGCGCCAGCCTGACAAGGCTCACGCAAGTGTGCATCATTAGCCTATGATCAATGTATCATCACGTCTTCTTTCACTCTGGATAGTTGCTCCGTGATAAATTGGCAATCAAGAAGGCCTAGATGATTAAACACAGCAAAACAGCTATTTGTTTGTTCTGATCATGTTCCAATTAGCACTGCGAAAATTCTGCTAAGTTATGTAAAACATACAATGTGTTTCTCCAACTACAGATATTGGATATTGGACAATATATTTACCGGATAGTCAGATTTTCCGACTAGTTGACACATAGCAGGAGCTAAAACAGATCGGAATCAAATGTCTGTTGACATTTCACAGTTGGACATTTTTATATTGTAATATTAAAAGTTTTAGATCTAAGAAATCATCTCCAACAGCTCCATGATTTTTATCTCGGTGGCCTCACGAGTAAACACAACTTGTTTTTTTAGGTAACGGGGGAAGGATAGTCTAGTGGCCTGGGTGTTTGACTCTCAGACGGAAGGTCATGCATGTCCGATTGAAGATGGTTTTTTTTCTTGTGTTTATTGAATTGAAACCTTTAAATGTATCTTATTCTCTTAACAGTCTATTATGTGTGACCAGCCATATGTCCTTGGCTGAAATCAGCACACCTGCAGCCTATTAGAGCCTCTCAAATTCCTCACTGTTGCTCGTACTTCTCCTTCTTCAGTTCTCCTGGTTTGTGTTTAGAAAAATAAATAACTACAGTAGCAGGTAACTGAAGCAAGACTGACTGAAATGGGTAGCAAGAATGTTGGCCAAGTTATTAACACTAATAGCCTCCATTCACTTTATTGGCGTAGTTAAACGCGGCAGGCGGCTGCGATGATAAGGGGATTTGGAAGGGGAAAGAGTGAGGCATATCCATCCCTCTTTTTACAATCTGTGGAGCATCTGTCAACACGCCACTATCTCCGCCCCTCGCTTCAGACAGACAAGCTACCGTCCTCTGTTAAAAGAACCAGGCGTAAAGTGACTGAGAGCGGGGAGAAGTCGTCGAGCATCTGCGCACGATTGCGTAGTATCCTTAGAGGGTAAAAGAAAGATCCAGTGAGAAAGAAAGAGAACAAACCACTGAGCCAATCTGTTGAATGCATGTTATGCACCTTATGTGTATACAGTACCTCTCATGTATGCAGCATGCATATTGCTTTACACCCTGGTACTCTCAGTAGGCAAATAAATTGTCTGGGCCTGTGTGTGCGCGCGTGTGTGTGTGTTTGTGTGTATTGAGTAGTGTTGGGGGTAACGCATTATAAAGTAACACATTACTGTTCCTAAAATTAGAAAATCACATTACAGTTTCTAATCAAACAATTATGCAGTTACTTTTTTCTGTGCTCTATGGGCTGGTTTTTAGCACCTTTGCTGTTGGCTTTGTGGCATTGTTTCATTAAAGAGCATAAAAGAGATCTTGTGTATGTCCTCCTTATTAGGATATGGATTTGTGCTGATATGTGGGCATATGTAAGTTTTAAAATTAAATTGTTAACTGGCAATTACGTGACAATGCATCTCAGGCGATGTTGCCAAGTAACGCAAAAGTAAGGAATTACTTTCTACAGGGAGTAAATAAGTGAAGCAATGCATTCGTTTTTTGTTTAAAGTAACGAGTAATGTGTAATACATTACGTTTTATGAGTAACGACCCCAACACTGGTATTGAGGCGGGAAGGGTCCCTCTGGGAGTGGTAATAATTGCATAACCATTGAGTGACAATGTCAGGTGTGCGCGAGAGGAGGACAGCACAAATAGAGAAGAAGCTGCAGGGAGGGAGGGTGTACTGTGCAGCGTAGTAAAGGAGAGGAGAGGGAGAGTGAGAGAGAGAGGGAAAGAGAGGGAGAGAGAGACAGAGAGGGGTGGGGAGAGGAGGAGAAGGGAGCGCAGAGGCTAACTTTTTATGACAAGAGATTTGTGAGGCTGTCATTTCCACAGCCCTTAAGGGCACGGAAAGGCGGAAACACAGGGAGGAGAAAGGGGCGAGAGATGGAGGGAGGGCGGGGAAAAGAAAGAGCGAAGCAATAAACAGGGGATGATGATGATGATGAAAAAAAGGGAGAACTTTGCTCGCGGTTGCATCGCTCATTGGTCATAATTACAAGTGGAAAATAAAGCACGATAATGTTGAAAATATTTCGCATGGCGTAAAACTGCGAAAACACAACACAATAAAGTAGAGAAACATGGAGTGCCGGTTTCTCCTCATTTTGAGACTTTTGAGGCCGAGCGCCCAGCTGAATTCTGGCAAGTGCGAGTGTTATATTTTGCATTTTTATAGTCACAAACAGGCATTGTAATGGGGAATATGTGGGCCGGTAGTATGCGGTCATATGTCTACTCACAGGCGCGCACAAGGGTACGCCAAAACCTCGAGAGGGGTTCTTAACGGCTCACTTCCCCTGCCGCACCTTTCCTTGTACGGCCTAGGGGAAGCCAAAAGTGGATTCCTTACATCACTTGCATAAACGTGCCTGTTGTGCCGGAGTGTGTGTGTGTGTGTGTGTGTGTTGAAGTCTTGTCTTCAAATGAAAAATAAAAGAGAAACAGAAAGAGAGAGAGAGAGAGAGAATTTTTGAGGATGGAGACTGCGACAAAAAACACATACACACACACACAGTCAGCACACCATGCGGTACATAGAGGCTCTGTCTCTCCAGAAACCATCATCTACTGTGATTTCTCTCCTCTTCCATGCTTTCTCTCTATCTCTCCCCCTCTCTTTCAATCCCCCCTCCAGAGCGGGGCACATTTTCTGTCATTCTCTGTTTTGCTCTTTTTCTGTGCTCCTTTGTTTCCAAGCATATAGCTTGATGCCAACTGGCTTCTCTCTCTCTCTCTCTCTCTCTCTCTCTCTCTCTCTCTCTCTCTCTCTCTCTCTCTCTCTCTCACTCACAGTCGCACGCCCG
>JAOEHI010004262.1:0-10146 GCA_025447815.1 Percopsis transmontana | reverse complement strand
CCCCCCCCCCCCCCCCCCCCCCCCCCCCCCCCCCCCCCCCCCCCCCCCCCCCCCCCCCCGCGCGGAGCCACTTGTTGGACGCAACCGTTCGGGCCGTGCATCCGGAGTTCTGAAGCCCCTGCGCGGTTCCTTACCTTCTGCTGTCTGCGGGCCATGTCGGTCGGCTGCTTGGCGTTGAACGGATACGCGATGCACCGCATGACGAACACGTACAGCTGGAGCCTCCTCTTCCTCTCCTCCTCCTCCCTCTGCAGCTTCTCCAGGTCCTCCTTCTCCTTGTCGCTCGCCACCGAAGGGCTGGGGCTGGAGGGCCGGCAGCCGGCGCCGGCGGCGGCGGCTCGGCTCGGGGGCTGGAGCCCGGCGGCCGAGGCGGCGCCGCTGTCTGCGGATCGGTTCGGCGACGGCCGCGCCGCTGCGCTCTTCGGGGGCGAAACCTCCTTCCGTTCCACCTCGACCACCACCTCCTCCCCTTCCTCCTCGCTGGAAGACGGGTCCAACATCTCGAGCGGGGATGCGGACTGGAGACGGACGGGGTTCAGAACTAGCCGGGGTATTTTGGGGGTTGGAGCCCACCCTGTTGCTGTGGCAACGGCCGCGTAAAAGTAGAAGGGGGGGGTTGAAAAGACAGAAGTCAATGAAGACGGAAGAAATGTGACAAGCCGTTTGTTCGCGTCTGTAGTAAAAAACTAAAAAACAACAACAACAACCAAACAAGCACCTGGAGCTCCGCACGGTGAAGTGTTGTGGTCGAGTTGGTTGAGTGTTTCCAGCCTTTCAACTCTCAGTCGCCGGGGGATTTGTCAGCAGGCTGCCGCGGGTGGGGGTGGGGGTGGGGGGGAGGGGTCGACGGGTCGACACAGCGAGAGCGAGACAGAAATTTACGTTTAGTGGCGTCGTCCGCAAAGAGAAACAAAACTACAGAAAGACAAAAACAACCACGCCGATCCGAGAGCCCGTTCTGGAGAACGTCGACGCGGTCGCCGAAGGTTTAGGGAACTGACCGAGGTTCTGACGCGCCACGTCAATTACAGCTGGGGGTTGGGAGGAGGATGGGGGGGGTGAATCCATGATATCCACTCCACACACACGGAAGCAGCGGGCCACGCATTTCTAATCTTCTGGGCCAGTTGTTCTTAACCGTTTTAAAACCATAGACCTCAAATAGGAAGCCTACAGTAGCTCTTGTAGGGGGGTATATAACAATGTTATTGAAAGACAGGTTCACTTATTTTCATCCAGACGTAGTATAAATGTTGTTTCATAACATCTAATATGGTGTGAAGCACATGCCACTATGATATTCTCACTGGGATTGTAAAGCATTTCGATAGGCAACTTATTTTCTCAAAAGGAAGCTGTAACTGCCATATTTTAAGTGACAAGAAGTGTTTTGATTTGAAGTGACACGCCCTTTCAAAAAGTACTGATCTAGGCTTTGGCGGAAGTCAGCCATAACAGCCTCACACTCCAAACTTTACATTCTTAATTTCTTCACCTGTTGCTGGGGGAGGCTCCTGGCCAGGATTCTGTCAGCCAAACAGAGCGGATTTCAGAAGATGTCTGGTGCTTTGTTGAACATTTCCTTATTCGCTTGTACCGAAACATAGAACCAAAGGCTTAAATTGATTCCGGTACTCGGTAGTAACAACCTAATTTGTTTCTGAACTCTTATCCAGCCCTATAAACCACCTTTGTGTCTTCACAGACCCTTTAAAATAAATTCATATACCTCCGCCATGCGAGCAACTGGTGGAAATACGTTTTTGCAGCATTCAATCTTCATGTTTGCTGTAACTCAGACATGAACCAGCGCTGAATCTATGATGGTAGGTTTTATTTTTTCATATATGGCACGATTCATTTCAATGTGTAGGCCTATTTATTATAAATATATTTTAAAGTTAACACTCTGGCTCACGAAAACTACAATATCCAAGATGTTCAGCGTCAGGCTGGGGTAGTTTTGTGGGCATTATACAGTTGAATTCAGACAAGCAAATAAAATGGCGGAACGTATAGTGCACAAAACAGGGAGCCAATCTACGAAGCACAAGAGCAGCACACACCTGTTGGTCCAGCAGAGTGACGGACCCACAAGGCAAAATAAGTCTACATGACGAGAACTATGCAAGTGAAGCACAACACCGCCACCTCGTGTCCGAGAACATGAACAGCAAAATAATACAGAAAGCGCCCCATCTGTTTACGTAGCACGTATCTAACCAGTCATGGAAGTGATGTTTATTCACCGTGACAGTAGTTCCTGGACACCGTACTCTACATGCCTCTTTTGGTTTGGATTGATCTTGAAGAACGTCCCTCTCTCACAGTAATCAGATGACTGGGTCTTAGAGTGGCCTACAGGTGGACACAGCTCAGTGATGGGAATGACTCGTATCTCTTCTCCTTCTCTTCTTCTGTATAGCCTCAGTGTCCTCTGTCTCTTCTTCTGTAACAACCAGCGACACAATCACATGCACATACAAACGGTTTGAGCGTAACGTCTTAGCTATAACACATCATAGTGTCACCAGCCTGTCATGTAAGTGGGGTGTATTTTCAACGCGCCTGTATTCATCTTTCTTCCCTGCAGTGCAATATATAAAACCAACACTTAATTTTACGTCATCACCCGTTTAGCCACTAGGTGGCGACATGTTGCGGAACTTTCTGTCACAGCACACGTCGTTTGCACAACGCCTGTTACAGTAATCCATGGAGCAATGTGAGGAGATATGGAGATATGAGGAGACATGCAAGCTGTGTTAGGGGGCCCACTGCGCAGAAGCCGTTTATCATGAAATGGCAACACGCTGCACGGCTCGAGACGCATTCACAAAATAAAACAACCGCTCACCTGAAGTTTTTCCGGCCATATTTTTTGTATCTTTTGTGTTTACAAAGTGTCAATCATCATCCTACCGGGCCTTCCGTGTGTTTCAGAAATCCGTTTTGAGTTTTAGTATTTATGTAACCGCCTAAATTTGCTTAAGTTATGTATTCATAGTATTCAGTCCATGTGGAGTGATAGCCTACAGTTGGAAAACTCATCAAAATAAGGCAGATCTAGTCAGTGGCCCACACAAATATGATGTTGTTCGTTGTTGTTGTATTTATTTACCCCCAGAAAATGAATACATCCACACCTAAACTCCCTCAATGAGACAGCAAATAAAATAATAGAAAATTCAGTTGTCGTGACAGATTCAAACCACACGGTGGCGATAGCGTCCTTTACGAGTCAATGGATCGTCTTCTTTCGAGCAGTGAAATGATAGTCTGGTGTTGGACTCCCAGCCAGAAGGTCGCGGGTTGGCCTACCTGTTGGCCTACCTGTAAGCATCCTTGACCAAGATGCCTAACCCCTACCTGCTCCATGTAATAGAACCATGTTATTGTATACAATGTTTATATACCGTCCATGGTACTTTCATACTGTTAATAAATTGTGTGGGCCAACATAGGCTACTTTCAAACGCTCCAGTCACACCGCGGACTCAGTTACCGGTGTCTTGTGATGCATGTTGCACTTGTGTTGTAACACGGTTACACGGTTTTGTGTGGTCGAGTCCCGCACCGTGTGTCTCACATGTATTGCATAAATGTCAGGTTTCTCCTACTCCTACGTTATAAATGTATGCATTAAAACGCACTCAGAAATGTAAAGCCTAATACAATTTCACGAGAACAAAATGACCATTTGTGTTTGTGTGATAGTATTGAAACATTATTTTCTTTACGCTTTTCCCTCCATTACTAGACGGGGATGCTAATATGTAGGTCTATTCATCCTCTACGTCAGCGTGAGGATGTATTGATACGAGGAAGCAACAGAGACGAGGGTTTAACAAAAGTTCCACGTCCCTTCGAGGCCTTCTGCTGAATGCAACGTTTTCCGACAGTACTCAGGAGCAATATGTAAACAGTAGCACATTGCGAATATCTGTCTTAATTTACGTTTATTTGGCCGTTCACAACAGAGATGACCTCCTGTCTGTCTACGGTCATCGTAACAACAATGCTACTGAATGCTGGTACCGCGGGGCGGACTGCTCACAGCTTTCCATAAATAGCAATATTAGTGTGATATTAATAGTGTAACATTCATGTTCTGTAGCCATTAGGGGATATTGCAATCATTTGTGTAAACATAGTACCATAGTATTCTTGCCTCTCAGCGTTATAAGATGCGATATAATATTGGATATAAAGTGTGTGAGGGCTTCTGCTGGGTGCTTCCCAGGACAGAGCACACACACACACACACACACACACACACACACAGTGTCCCTGCATCGATCAGGGCAGCTCTGGTTCCACTATAAATACAAACGTATCTCTGGTGCCGTTGTGCATAGCTCCACCCCCCCCCCCCCCCTTCCCTTCCCTTCCCTTCCCCTCCCTTCCTGTTCGTCCTCTCTCCTTTCTCTGGTTCGGCTATTTCTGTCTGGATCTATAAAACTCTGGCTTTTCAGCCGGGTGTTGGGTTCCTGCTCTCACACACACACACACGCACACGGGGCCTTTAACCCGTCCTGTGTGCACTCTCATCCACTGTGGAAGCACTGGACCTCATACAGGACCTCGCCATGACGACAGAGCACAAACACGCACACACATCCAAGCTCTGACCTGATTTACATCCATCAAACACACACACACACACACACACGTCTATGACATCAATGCTACATGTTCCAGAGTGTACAATCTGAAAGGTGGACTTGCTTACTTGAAACAGTCCTAATCGTGTACCCTACTGTAAGGTAAGGGCGACATTTAGGGACGACAGTCTGTCGCGTGGCTGAACCTTTCTGCTCCAACTTGCTCAGTAACGGAGCAAACAAACGGTTTGTTCCGTCTGAGCACTTGTCACACACACACATACACACAGACAGACAGCATTGTACCGCTGCACTTAGCTCCAGGAGGAGGCGGCTCTCAGCCCATCTCAACATGTTTATCCTCTCTCTCTCTGTCTCCGTTCTGTGATGCCATGTTTCACCTGTTGTGTGTGTGTATGTGTGTGGGGGTGTGCGTGTGTGTGTGTGTGCTCTGTCCTACAAAGAGAAACAGGAACAGAAATACATTTAAGATATGAAATTATGTGAAATATAAGATATAGTATTATGGCATGTTATCCTGTCCTTTATACGGTACGTGTTGTATACATGTTAGTAAGTAGTTATTATTTATACTGCAGTAGTACTGCAGACGGTGGTAGTATCTCCGTATACATGGTAGTATTTATACTGCAGTAGTACTGTAGACAGTGGTAGCATTACCATACGTAGTGTATACATGGTAGTATTTATACTGCGGTAGTACAGTAGACAGTGGTAGTATTACCGTATGTAGTGTATACATGGTAGTATTTATACTGTAGTAGTACTGTAGACAGTGGTAGTATTACCATATGTAGTGTATACATGGTAGTATTTATACTGCGGTAGTACTGTAGACAGTGGTAGTATTACCGTATCTAGTGTATACATGGTAGTGTTTATACTGCAGTAGTACTGTAGACAGTGGTATTATTACCGTATGTAGTGTATACATGTTAGTATTTATACTGCAGTAGTACTGTAGACAGTATTTCCACATGCAGTGTATACATACACTACATTCATTTATTATGTTTAAATTGCATTTCACAGCCTAGACAGGAGATATATTTTACATAATGTATTCCCCCTAGATGGACAGCAGACAGGATATATAATTTAAAACAGGTATGCCTCCCCCCCCCCCCAATACATAGGTAAAACACAGAAGAATCAACAGTCTGAGTGATATTGCTTAGAAATAGCCAATAAAATCCCTCATCCGACACACAAGCTAATGGCAAACAACACTCTAACGTCTTTATGTGTGTGTGTGTGTGTGTGTGTAGCACTACCACATATAAATAGTGATTACATGTTCATCACTCATTCGCATAGCCCATCTTGAGCCCTGCAATACAAACTTTTAACCTCGCACAGTAAATGTCATTAATGCAGTGGTTTTGATCCTTCTATTGAATTCACAACCCAACTATATAAACACGTGAAAAACCCTTGATGTCAACGACCCTCGTTGACGAGTTGGGGGTCGGTCATATGTACATACAGTGCATCACAGGTTGTATTGTACAAATTTTAAGATATTAAAAAAAGTGCTCTGCATTACAGGAACTTCATATCTAAAAGCACACTCGTAACTTTCCCATGATGACATTTGTCTTACAAAGGAAACAAAGTTGACTCCAGAATGAATATGGAACAAAGCAATATTGTGGGTTTGGAAGTGACCGGGCACCATCGGTGTGAGCCGTCCGGTTAGCCCCGCCTCCTCCTTGGCGTGTGGCTATGGTTACGGCTTTATGCGTGAAGAACAACGTAAACCTTCACAAACACCTGAAATGGTATCTCTAAACAAAGCCTTTAAATAGTTTCCCATAAACACACATTTCCTAAAATGACTACAGCAGATTAACATTATTGTGTTCAATGTGTCCCCACTGCACAAAATATCACTAGTGAAAAGTGGGCACATATTAACTAGTATATGGACGTACAGTACATGCGTTTTACAAATCCTAGCCATTTATTTTGCAGCCCGAGGTTTGGAGAATCGAGGTTCTTCCTAAACTTAAGAGTCTCAAGGCCTCTCAGGACTCACAGGAAACTTTCTATCCACTATAATCTCCTCTCGACCCGTCGTATGTTGCAATGGCTCTGTCTTCGGTCATCTCCAGCTGTCAGACAGCAACTATCAGACAACAACAGATCTCCATGCATGGGGGGAAAAGGACAGGCGTGCGTGTGCATGTGTGTGCGTGTGTGTGTGTCTGTGTATGTGTATAAATAAAATAAATTAAATAAGGAACCGAGCAGCTGTTGGTAGAAGCAAACCCATCATAAACACAATGAATGAGCTTAACGCTGTAACAGCAGTCTCACAGGGTTTCTATCCGTTGATCTCTGGTGAGGTCGAGACATGATTTAGCATCATGGAGAGGCTGTAAATATGAGCGGCCATGTTGGGTAGGGCTGGGACTTCATTAAAAAAGGTTTTTGGAACTTTTATTACTTCTCTGTCATGTTATTAAAGTTTCCACCACAAACTTGTAGGTGGTCACAAACCTCATATAGCAGTGTCTGAAATGTAGTGTCGGGAGGGTAGGACATGAAGTGGTTCCATAATCTGGTGAAAGCCTACGTTCTCTGACACCAAATTGGCTGGTCATCCAAAGAGATAACCTAAATTACATTATTTTCTCCGTTATTTTTCCTCGCCACACCGCTGTCTCGAATGAATTTCCCTCGTCTTTTCAAGGCACTCGCCCTTGAAAGCTGCGTCGGTGCTTTCCTCGTCTGAGTGAGCTTCGCTTCGCAGGTAGCTGCTTTGAGTTTACAATTTAAAGAGTTTCCACACAGCTGACGTCTCGACAGTGTGCAGTTTCAAGCTATGCTGCTCAGGTCTACTGTAACGTGCGACGGAACGTTACAATCTGCACGTATATAAACATAATATATTATAGATTGGGCTCTGGGTTGGGCCATGGTTGCCGATAACGATGCCTGGATCGGCCCTGATACTGATGTTTGATATCGGAGTGGGACATATCTAATATACAGTATATATCAGCGTGTGTGGTATATGTACATTATTAAATAAACAGCAGCCCCCGCTGCCACCCACTGAATACTACGTTTAAAATTCAAACCAATAACTTGCTTTTTTCACTTCCTTTCAATTAATTTCCGGCGTGAGGACTTTATGTGAGGCGTCGTTTGGAAGCAATTCCGTAAGGACACTCACCGACGCCTCACATCATTTAGTTAAATATATTCTTATACATCTTATTTCACACATGATAGTGCCTCTCCAGCGTCGCCCAGGGTTCATTCATAGAGAAATATGAAAACACGCACGCACGCACACACACACGCACACACGCACACACACGCACACACACACACAAGCAGAAAGAGCCTTAGAGCTGAAGATCTTTGCCCGAACTCTGTCTTAATTTCTATAATTTTACTCGGGCTCGGGCTTGCGCTCCGGGCTGCGTGGGCGGTAAATGAGCGGTCAGGTGATACGTCTTGGTTGCACCAGCAAAGAAAGCAAAGTCTGAGGTTCGGGAAACGTTTGACCATGTACATAATGATGATTATAATTTCGGGCTGTAAACGGGTTCGGGCTTTTTAAAAAGCTGTCAATCAAAATGTCAAAATGTACCGGTCGGGCCTAACCTTTAGAGCCTAACCTTTAGGGCCAAACATTTAGAGCCTAACCTTTAGGGCCAAACCTTTAGAGCCTAACCTTTAGAGCCAAACCTTTAGAGCCTAACCTTTAGGGCCTAACCTTTAGGGCCTAACCTTTAGGGCCTAACCTTTAGAGCCTAACCTTTAGGGCCTAACCTTTAGGGCCTAACCTTTAGGGCCTAACCTTTAGGGCCTAACCTTTAGGGCCCGAATACACACTACCTACAAAGCTCAGCTGCGGTGGAGTGTGTGTGTGTGTGTGTGTGTGTGTGTGCGCGTGCGCGTGCGTGGGGGTCCGCCAGCACGCTAGCACCCCGCAGGCTTGGCGTAGTCCTGCACCCCGGTGATGGTGGCCTTGCAGAAGAAGCAGTCCTTGTTGTTCATGAGGTGCTGGTTGATGCAGGCTCTGCAACGCAGCACACGGGGTCAGGGGTCAGAGGTCAGAGGTAGACACACGGAGGGAATATAAAGCCACACACACACACAGCTGGACCCGGCGACGTTCCAGACCTTTACAGGACGCGCGTGTGTGTGTCTGTGTGTGTGTGTGTGTGTGTCTGTGTGTGTGTGTGTGTGTGTACGCGTGTGTGTGCGTGTGTGTGCGCGTGCATGCGAGACACCCACTTGCAGGACTTGTGTGAGCAGGGCTTGAAGACGGCAGAGATGGCGTGGGCGTAGCAGATGGGACAGAGGTCTTCCTCACAGGTGGGCTGCAGGAGGACACAACACGTCACCCATCATGGTACACTGTGTGTGTGTGTGCTGGGAGGCTGGGTGCTGTATGTCTGTGGCCCCAGTGCATCATGGGAGAGCATGGAGCCTGAAAACCCCCTGGTCTCTCCTTCCCTCACTCCCTTCCTTCAGCTGTTCTTCTGCTCTTCCCCTGTTCCCTCTTTAGTCACTTCCTCTGCACCCCTACCTTGCCCTTCTCTCCCTACTGTCAGCACCCTGACACCTGCACCCGTCACTACCCCTCCTCCCCCTCTCTCCTACCCCTCAGACAGACCTCACAGAAAATAACTGATATTCTTATGGCATCCCTCCATAACAGATTATTAATAAAACTGGGTTGTCTCTACTGGTAGTGTGTGTTCTACCATCTCTATTGGTAGTGTGTTCTACTGTCTCTACTGGTAGTGTGTTCTACTGTCTCTACTGGTAGTGTGATCTACTGTCTCTACTGGTAGTGTGATCTACTGTCTCTATTGGTAGTGTGTTCTACCGTCTTTATTGGTAGTGTGTTCTACCGTCTCTACTGGTAGTGTGTTGTACTGTCTCTACTGGTAGTGTGATCTACTGTCTCTATTGGTAGTGTGTTCTACTGTCTCTATTGGTAGTGTGTTCTACCGTCTCTATTGGTAGTGTGTTCTACCATCTCTATTGGTAGTGTGTTCTACTGTCTCTACTGGTAGTGTGTTCTACCATCTCTATTGGTAGTGTGTGTTCTACCGTCTCTATTGGTAGTGTGTTCTACTGTCTCTACTGGTAGTGTGATCTACTGTCTCTATTGGTAGTGTGTTCTACCGTCTCTATTGGTAGTGTGTTCTACTGTCTCTACTGGTAGTGTGATCTACTGTCTCTATTGGTAGTGTGTTCTACCATCTCTACTGGTAGTGTGATCTACTGTCTCTACTGGTAGTGTGTTCTACCATCTCTATTGGTAGTGTGTTCTACTGTCTCTACTGGTAGTGTGAGTTCTACCGTCTCTACTGGTAGTGTGTGTTCTACCATCTCTATTGGTAGTGTGTTCTACTGTCTCTACTGGTAGTGTGTTCTACCGTCTCTATTGGTAGTGTGTGTTCTACCGTCTCTATTGGTAGTGTGTTCTACTGTCTCTACTGGTAGTGTGTTCTACTGTCTCTACTGGTAGTGTGTTCTACTGTCTCTACTG
>JAOEHI010004261.1:0-10146 GCA_025447815.1 Percopsis transmontana | reverse complement strand
TTAGTGTGGCACCAGGTGTCTTCAATATTGAACCTTTTCACAATATTCAAATTTTCTGAGATACTGAATTTGGGGTTATCATTAGTTGTCAGTTATAATCATCAAAATTAAAAGGGAACAAACACTTGAAAGATATCAGTCTGTGTGGAATGAATGTATACATTATACAAGTTTCGAGAGAGAGAGAGAGAGAGAGAGAGAGAGAGAGTTTAGATTACAGATAGATGTGAGATTCCGCTGGGTACCTGTAGATATAAAAGGGAATGAGGGAGCAGACAAAAAGCTAAAAAATAAACCAGGACAAACTATAACTAACGTCATAAATATACCCCTTGGAAAAGGAGAAGCTAAGGCAATGATCAAAAAAGAAATGATGAAGAAATGGCAGGACGGGTGGGATGTGAATAAAAGGAAATATTACAGTTTGCAAAAATCTATCAATGCTCAGGGTGTGAATAGAAGGAACAGAAGAGAGAGCGTTTTAACCAGGTTAAGGTTTAATCATACAGGGTTAAATAAAACATTGTTTTTAATGGGCAAAAGTCAATCAGATAAATGTTTAGAATGTAGGTCCAAGGAAGATGTAGAACATATACTATTACATTGTAGGAAATATAGGGATGAGAGGATGAGTCTAAATCAAAAGACAAATCAGGCAGGCTTGAAGGTTTATTAGGCATAACAGGAGAGAGAGAGAGAGAGCTATGCAGAATGGAGGACATGACAGTAAATCGTATTATACAAAGATATAAGTTATAGTATTAAGCAGTGCTTTTTAATAGCACTGAAAGGATTACTCTTTGTAACATTTTAATGTCGATTTTTTAGAAAGTTTGAAAGTACTGTAACATCTTATTTCTTTGTCAGGTCTTTTGTAAGCCCCTTAATTCCGGTCATATAATTTCCATGTTTCTGAGAAAGCTCATTGATGCAATAATGAAACCTTGGCATCCCACATTCACAAGAAAAGGTCAATGCTCTTAATTCAGCCCCCCTGCTTAAAGTTGAAGTATTTAAGTAGTTTGACCTTTTCAGTGGATTGTCTGAACTTCCTCTTCCCAGGAAATGGTCAAAGAAACACTGCCTAGGATATAACAGACTTATTACCTGAGGGAGGTCATTTCAATTCCTGGACGGGTAGGGAAGAGAATGACGTGTCATTCCAGAGATTATAATCTTGTCCTTCAGCAAGACACTTGTGAAGTTGCCATCTCATTAGAGATGTGATGTGTGATAAAATGCACATCTGTTAGACTTCTCGCATTCATACAGTATAGTAAATTAAGCAATACAGAGTAAAACAAACTTGTTTTGCCCCAATGTAATTTTGATATGACTACATTGCCCTTGTTGAAACCAGCATTACAAACATTTTTGTTTTGGTTTTAAACAAGAGTGCATGCCTCTCCCACAACTCAGTGCTCAGTGGCTGACGATCCTCTCCTGAAAGAGTGCTTGTTTGCACACTGTTCTGTTCTCCTACCACTTTCATACACAAACAGTGAGCTGGGGCATAAATGTGTGATTCCAGGGGCGTTTTAACACAATCAAGAAGAGATAAGATGACCTGCATAACCTTATGACATTATATTGGTTAAACAAGATAAAAATATAACAATACCACTAAAATTCTATCTCAATATGGAAGGTACGTTAGTCGGTAGCCTATATGAGCTCATTTTACTAAACATATTTTTAAAAAAGAAAACCCTTTTAAATATAATATAGCGTACAACCCCTTGAATGCAGGATATGTGGTAACAGGATATGTGAAACTATTGTTCAGTTTCTGCATGTTTGTGATTAATTTCTTCTGTCTGTGTGTATCCACACGTGTGTACACAGTACAATTTAATCAGCTGTCCTCAAAAGCAACTAATTTGATGAGGCTTTGTTGCTCGTGTGTTTGCAGCACTTTAGAGGTCTAACATTTTTTTGATAATTTGACAGAATGGTTTTATCGCAAAATATCTTAACAAATGAGCATTAAAGCGTGAAGCACTTTCAAAGCACCTGTCCCCTGATGCAAGTGCGCAAAAAAAGGGTTAGTGTTGTTATTGGAGTGCTCCAAACTGCAGGAAACCTTTCAGAAAAAGAAACCAAGGCTGCTGTTGTACAGGTAAGGTTGAGGAAGCAGGAAGTCTATCTATTAGCGTTAAGGTTGAGTGTTAACTATAGAGGAAAGCTAATAGCAAAGAAAGATTATTTATTAAGGCCCTTATGATGTCAACCAAATCATTACCCTACAAAAAGTAATCTTGATGTACTTAGTTTTGAAAGATGCTTCTGATAAAAGGTATTAGTCGAGATATACATTAGTATAAAGGCAAATAATGCCAATTTCACGGGTGAGGTTTTCATTTAAAATTATAAGAAATAACTATGAATGGTGCAGCAGTATAACATGCAGATCTGTCAGTCGTGAAAAACATTAATTTTTGCTGAGACATAGTATTTGTCCAAAACAGAACAATCAAGAGGGATAGTTCACCTACTGTATGTCCTCCTCACACAAATTGCTAATGGCCAGTTATAGGCCGAATTCTTTTATCTTACCCATGATTTAAGGCATAGATGATCTAAGTGTTCCCCTGAGTCTAATCCAATGTCTTCAAATTGACCTCATTAAACCAATGACAATCTCTGTCAAATCTGTAGCAGTTAGATCACACATTTCCATGACTTTGAGAAGTAGGCTATGGTTGTATTGTCAAGATGTTGATAAAGGACTGCCTTTTTTCTGTCACTTTGACAGTTACTGTAAAAGTTGCTTTTTATTACCATATTTCACATCTACAGATTTCTAAGACTTCCATTTGCTAAAATTAATAATTTCTAACTAAAATTAGATCCTCAGAGCAAAGGGACAGGTCAAAAATAGGTCTTTTTGTCTCAGAGCTATTTTCATCCCTATTCCTCAAAGACATCCGCGTGGCAAGCCATTAATACCTCATGTTTTGGCAGCTGTGCCGTGAACATCATTATTCAAATTATCATCCAAGATTCATCTTCTCAACAATTCATTCTTGGAGGCATTTTTCACTCCCATTTTAATTATTCTTCTTATTGGCCTTAAAGCCCGAGTACTACTCAGTCCATAATATATTAGGCTATAGATAGGAAATTGAGTAGCAGGTTTTTATCAGCTTTTAAAATAGGATATCCAAATTTTTTTGGATGGTCTTGTACCAGTTAATATTGTGTAAACATAAGGTACATCACATAGAAGAGTGTAAATGATAGGAGATACTTATCATGATTGAAATGCCACTAATTACACTTGTATTTGAGTCAATCCCTACTGTTAAGCACCTCACATTAGACTACATTTAGCATACACTGATGTATTATATGTCCGAAGTTGTTGGGATTAATTTTTAACATTTTATTTAGCTGGTCAGTTTCCAACTTGGTGGGACAATGTTTAAAATGGCATTTGGAGGAAACATCTGGACATTTAAGATGTAGGAATGAGAAATAGCGCTATGGAACAAATATTGGGATGCAGCCCAAACCTCAGAGAACCGCATATTTTGCTCGAATCCTGTGATGACGTCACTCCAAAAATTAGCTTTAATTGTCTCTAGGTGACTTTTGCATGAGTGGAACGTTTATAATAGTTTCAGATGCGTATTTTTTGTAACGGCTTCCAATGGGAACTAAGCTTTTTGGGTAACATAAGTATTTTGGACTGCAGTACCTGCATTGGCCACCATACCAGTCATGGAGCAAGCCTTGCTTCCCGCTCCTGGGGGCTTGGTTGTAGCCTATAGTCTTTGGGTGAAACCGTTTAGGGGCACTTATTAGGGAGCCAAAGTGAAACAGGAACTAGCTTGTTATGTTCCACAAGTAGATACCTCTTGTGCCCTGTGATTGTGGGCATTGTCATCTTGGAAGAGACCATTCCCATTAGGATATAAATGTTTCATCATGGGATAAAAGTAAGAGAAATAAGTTGTAGTGACCCTTCCATTGAAGGGGACATGTGGACCCTGCCCTGCTTTGACATTCTCAGTCACCTGGGAACCTGCAAGGTTTAGATTTAGACCTGCACCACACAGCTCTTTCAAGAGAATCTGATATGTTCAAAATGTGGCTCTAGGGAAACCACTGATCAAGCAACAACAATTAACTCAGTATTCTTGTTGTTGTCTATCTTCCATCTTAAGTTGAGCAACTTAGGAAAAAAAAAAAGTGTTTGCTTAACATCCTTTCCTGGCAGGTATAGCGACAAGTTCCTCTTATGAGCCTGCAATAGAGCTGGCAAGGTAATTGTCTGTGGAAGTCTGTGTGGGGGGGAATATAAGAGTCAATAAAATCAGGGAGAACCCATTGATGGCAGAATATGATATCTAAACTGGAAAATAATTTGCATTAGGTATAAGCAAATTTGTGGTGGGGTTAATCTGGCTGGCTACTGCTGGTTAATGAGCGGCAGAGAGCTATATTAGCTATATAGATATTACTTTAACATTTTATAATTCTTAGAAATATATAACCCTCCTAAACACGTGCAACATGCAAAGCTCCTTCAATGCCAACTCCAATTTCTTGGAAAAATGAACTACACTGTTATTCTGGTTTTCCTGCCAGTGTGGCTTGACGTGTGCACTAACTAAGGCTGTATGGGATGAATATCGTGCCATGATTCGAAGCTTTGATTCGGACAAAAGCTTTGAAAGGTTGAAATTCAGTGTTTGAAAGCTTGAAATCTACTAAAAAAGTCTGACTGTGGTAGAGCCGTGACACTCTGTCCTATGGTGAATTATCATTAATTAATTAATTAATTTGATTGTGTACACTTTTCCCCGAGATAAGATAGCTAGGCTGGTTCCACGCCTAGCAAACATAAGTAGGCAATGTCCACAATTTCACGTCCTTGATCTACGGCTTTTTTCGGATACTCTCGTTGTCTTTTTCAGGTTGCCATTTTCGGGTATCGAGTTTCAGAGTTTCAGATTAGAGCTGCGAGAGAACGCTGCCGGAAATCACTCTGAAAAGTCGGTGTTGTAAAAATATAGTCTGTAATATGAGTGCAAATTGAATCAAAATTAAGATTCGCCCTTTAGAAACTCAAGTTTCAACATTTCAAAACCTTTTTCCCCAACATATGCGTACCAGTTTTCAGAACTCTGAAAATGTGCCTGCAGCTCCCAACATCAGCCACCAAGGAGACACAGGTCGCACTCTAACAATGCCACCTGAAGGCCGTGGCATGCTTCCAGGTACGTCCAGGGGCTTGTGCAACCTGCAGCAAGGGGCCACATCATCTCGCTCTCGCCAGCTGGAGATGTTTCCTAGGATAGTTCCTCACAAAGATGTGGTTGGTCAGAATACCTTTGAGTGTTCACAGAATGCAATAGGCTACTCTTTATTAGTAGTATTATTAACAATTGTAATAATTGTGAATAATAATTATTATGACTAAATCATTTTGTTATTTTATTATTTTAAATCTAATTGTTTTATCTTTAATAAAATGTGCATTCAAAAAGTGTGGCAAACACCGTGTCTATTTAGTGCTGTTTTAACCTATGCAGAGGTGCCCTCTAGTGGAAAATACAATAATAATAATAATCAGGGTGCGATTTGTGAAAAAAACAGAGTGGGGGATATTTTGAAACATTTGCATTCATAAAAATAAATCATGAACTTGAACGTCTTAACTGTATTTGCAGGAATTTAAAACAAATATTTTTCTTATTATCTTATGAATTAGCCTAGGGCAATATCTTCAGAGTCCAGCGCTGACAGTGGGTGGTCCAGTTCGGATTTTATTGTTCTATTGCACTATAGACAGTTCACTTTACAGCGCTTTACATAGTTTAAAATTGGCTAGGCTATTTCTTCTGGTGTAACTGGGACACTGGGCAGAAACAGATCATCAGATTGTGATGTTTATTCCCGCTTCAGTATTAAGCTGCCTTCCCTTCGACACACTGCTACGGTCTCGCCAGTGTTGATAGGCTATTACTCCCGAGGTATAACCAATGAGATAGCGCCGTGGGCGGGACATTGAACAAGTCTGAAGAGTGTTGATTACAGAGAGACAGCTACACCAGAGCCAGCCAAAGTAGCGCATTTTAAAATGAAATTGACTCTAACCAAACCACGGATCGATCCATGATGAGTTTTGTGATCTGTCTCGCCACTAGTGTAGTAGCACTGATCACTTTGAGGGGGGAATACATTTTAAAAATAATTGAGCGGAGGCAGGGATACATTGACCAGAAAGGGGGAAATCCCACGCATCCCCCCCGGAAAATGGCACCCTGATAATAATAATAATACCTCCACATTAATAACATTACTAAAAACGAATTAGTTTATGGCAAAAATTATTATTTAGGTTAAATCTATACTCCTAGCCCCAGGACTACAATTCTCCTATATTACCTTTCAACTCATGGCAAATAATAAGCTATCCTTAAGCTATTTTTTTGAAGTAAACACTAGGAGGGATGCTACATTATTAAACATAAAACATAGACAAAATGAATCAGTATAGTATACGAATATTTTTTAGTATACAATTTGCTGGTAGTATACAATTAACCTTTTATCTTGAGCCATGGACCAAAAACACTACTGTACAAATAGAAAACTACATAAAAAATACATAAAAGATACTTGCCAGACAAATTTGTGCTGACAAAAGGGCTATTGTTTTTAAAAATGTAGACATACAACTACGTTGTAAAGTCTTTATTTAACTACAAATGTGAATGGCATTAATTTCACAATCATTACTTTAGCTTCCAATTATAGAACCGCACATTTTTTACTGTACTACTGTATTGGTCTCACCAAAACACATGAGAACCCTTGTATTTTCTGATATGATTGTGCAGACTGGCATATCCGGCAGTAAGCCTAGATTGTAGACTGCATTTTTTGGGCTGAAAAGTTACTTATGGCCACCTATTACTTATCAATGCAAGTCAAAAGAGTAAAACGAAATCTAATCATCTTTTAGTGAAAAACTTTCATGTTTGGGTCTAAGATAATTCTGATGCATGATCGTTTACTGTAAGAGGTGGGGGTTAGTTTGTCTCTAAAGTCCCACGGTCTCCTGTTGCACAGGCCTAAGAATGACCTCCTTCCTGTAGGAGAAGTGTGTGAGCTTGATCCTGTTGTAGATTCTCTCCCGGCGCCGGAGCAGCCAAAACAGGGACAAGGTGAACTTAGCCGGTGCCATGGTACAGACCATTTCTACCAGCAGCAATGCAGTGTACATCACCATTTGAGCCTTGCACTGCTGAAACATGCTCCTGCCTTGGTACGAGTCAGTGGGTGAGATCTGCTGAAAGACAGGCTCCACAGGGCAGGAGAATATCCGTGGGGTTGTCAGTGGTACAGATGTTGTTGTAGTTGTGGGAGTGGTGGTTGGGTGAGTAGTCATGAGGGCAGTTGGAGCAAGTGAGGTGTTTCTTGTAGTTGTCTGTAATGTCGTGGTTGTCATGGTGCTAGTTAGGAAAGTTGTAGTTGGTGTTGTGGTTGGTAGCGTGGTGGTGGTTGCTATGGTGATTGGTGTTGTTGTGGTTGGATTATTGGTAGTCGGTGTTGTGGTTAGCATAGTAGTAATTGGTGTTGTGGTTGGCATAGTGGTAGTTGGTGTTGTGGTTGGCATAGTGGTAGATTGTGTTGTGGTTGGCATAGTGGTAGTTGGGGTTGTGGTTGGCATAGTGGTAGATTGTGTTGTGGTTGGCATAGTGGTAGTTGGTGTTGTGGTTGGCATAGTGGTAGTTGGTGTTGTGGTTGTCATGGTGGTAGTTGGTGTTGTGGTTGGCATAGTGGTAGATTGTGTTGTGGTTGGCATAGTGGTAGATTGTGTTATGGTTGGCATAGTGGTAGTTGGTGTTGTGGTTGGCATAGTGGTAGGTGGCATTGTAGACGGTATCATTGTAATTTTAGCTGTTGTTGGTTGAATTGTTGGGGTTGTCAGTGTGGTTGTAGTTGTGCGGATAGTTGTTGCAGGAATGGTAGTCATGGCAACTGGCGTGGGGGAAGGGGTAGGGCATACAAACTCATCCTCGTTCAGTGACACAATCTGTCGCCGCTTTAAATGCTCTGGATTCACACAAATGTCTGGAGACGATAACACATTTGAGTTTGCCTTCATCCAGAGATAAAGATGAATGAATTTACAGTCACAATTCCAGGGGTTATCACTGAGATAGACTTTATTAAGTTTTGTCAACGGCTCAAAAATATCCTGAGGAAGTGTTTGAAGGTTGTTGTGGCTTAGCTTCAGTATACTTAGAGATGGAACGCTCTCAAATGTGTCACCATCCAATGACTTTATCTTGTTATTTAAGAGATTTAACCCTGTAAGCTTCTGG
Organism: Percopsis transmontana; assembly: GCA_025447815.1. Lineage (NCBI taxonomy): Eukaryota > Metazoa > Chordata > Actinopteri > Percopsiformes > Percopsidae > Percopsis > Percopsis transmontana. Next base: position 1,804 of record JAOEHI010004261.1, on the reverse strand, counting down.
AGTCCCTCAAACATTTGGCTAGATAAGGTGGTGAAGTGATTTTTAGACAGGTCTAGCTTTTTTAGATTTTTCAGAGGTGTAAAAATTCCTTTAGGAAGACTGCTAAGATTGTTCTGACTAAAACTTAACTCAGTCAATTTGGGCATTTCTCCAAACAGAATTGAGGGTAGATGTTTCAGATGATTTTTTTGCAGGCTCAATGTTTTAAGTTGAGGAAGCCCAACAAAAAAATATTCAGGTAAATCTATCAGAAGATTGTCATGCAATGAGATCTTACTTAATTTTGCTCTGTGAGGTAAGAGATTAGGTGATAATTTTCTTATTTGGTTTCCATGTAATCCAATTTCATTCAAATTAGTCACATTTTGAAATAATTGTTCAGGAATGGAGCTCAGCTGGTTTTCATAGAGTCTCAGTATCTTTAGATTGCTCAGTTTTGAGAACAAGTTTGGAGATACTGAGGTAAGGTTGTTTTTAGCTAAATGAAGCAATTTTAGGTTTTCAAGGTCATCAAAAGTCCCATCTTCAATAGACCTTATCTCGTTGCTTTGTAGCTGGAGTTCTCTGAGTTCTTTGAGGCCATCAAACAATCCTTTCTTCAGACTATGGACCTTGTTGAATTTCAGATTCAGATGATTTAGATTGCTGAGGTTTTTGAAGACTCCTATAGGGACTGAAGTTAATGGAGTACTCGAGATCTCAAGATGCTGGAGTTCAACCAATCCCTCAAAAGCCCCAGAATCGATGGATGCTGTGGAAGTGTTCAAGAACTCCAACTTTTTCAGCTGTTGGTTTGCAGCAAACGCTCCTTTAGGGATGTTATGAATTATACTACCAACAAAAAAAACTTCTGTTATAATGGTTGACAAATACTGGGGGATTTTGTTTGTAGATGAGTCAAAAACAGCTTGGCACTGGTTGTTGCAGTCTATCTCTCTCTCTATTAGCAAATACAGAAAAAACAAGACCAATTGTCTAATAGCCATGTTATTTTTTTCCTAAAAAAAGAAAAAAAAGGAAACAAATGGATCACCATAATTTGGAGAAAAAACACACAAGTTTGTAATTATTGTATTTAGTATAATACTATTGTTAGTATAATAGAAATAAACACATACTCTAGTTTAGAATGCATTATTAGCCATCATAGAAAACAAATTTGATCCCATCGCCATCAAAACAATCAAAAGCTGTAGACACACAGTATAGGTTAGTGATTAGGGTTGTCGCCTCCCAGCAGTGTTGTGGGTTCCATTCCTTATGTGCTGTGCCTAACTGTTAACATCTTTGAGTCTAACCCCTACCTGCTCCTTAATACATGTAACAGTACTCACTGTAAGTATCTGGATAAAATTACCAAATTATATATATATATATATATATATATATCATGTTACCAGTCTATGACAGAAAACAACCTTACCTGACTTCTTCCTGCACCAAGGGTTATTATGGAATTCTAGAAAAACACAGTTTTATAACTGACCTAGTGTATCTATTTTGGCCAGCTGGTCAGAATGTGCTCAATACAGGGCGTGGTAAGAGGGTCTGCAATTTGAGATAAGAGTAGGGAAGGCAGGCTTTCAATGATACTGCTAATTACACTGCTTTTAAGCACATCTAGCTAAATTATCAAATTGCTTAGTTCTGTATTTTCTTTGTTTTTCACAGAGATATGGGTGTATTTTCTAAAAATGGACAGCTGCTTCTGAAATTGTTGATTCCCTCTCTCATCTCATCTCTCATCGTCGTCCGCTTATCCGGAATCGGGTCGCGGGGGTAGCAGCTCCAGCAGAGGACCCCA
>JAOEHI010004260.1:0-10148 GCA_025447815.1 Percopsis transmontana | reverse complement strand
TTTGTTGTTTTTGTGTGTGTGTGTGTGTGTGTGTGTGTGTGTGTGTGTGTGTGTGTGTGTGTGTGTGTGTGTGTGTGCGCATTAGTGGAGGTGGTCTCCATGCTCTGATTCACTGCGTTGGCTGTAACAGTTGTCTTCTGCTGTTGCTGTTCTAGAGACTCGCTGGCCAGAATGAAACATAACATGTGGGTGCATTCACCCACTGTTTGTTTGTGTGTATGTGTGTGTGTGTGTGTGTGTGTGTGTGTGTGTGTGTGCATCTGACATGAACAGTTTCAGGCTAGGAAAGCGTTTCCAAATTGAAGCAGTGTTTTCATAATGAGAAGTTTATAATTGGCTTTTCATAATAACACTGTAGCAAGCAGCCACGGCTCTCCCTCAGGCTAGCAAAGGCTGTGGACATAGCAGGCATATGGTTTATTCACCGGCATTAGCTTTAGCTCTAACTATCAGTAACTATCTGGGACTGTTAAAGGATCGTCAGACAGGGATTCATGAGAAAACGGAATGTGACAATCCAACTGATTTATACAGCCCTCATAGAGGACTCTCTCACTGAAATACCATTAGTGTCTGATAACAGGTGTTTATCACTTCTCGATCTATCGTCAAATCTGCCAGTGATTGGTGTGTTTGTGTTTCTGTGTATGCTCCTGTGTGTGTGTACGTGTGTTCCTCTGTGCTCTTGCATGCGTGAGTCTGCCTTCCTTTAATGTGTATATGTGTTTCTACATACATGCGTGTATGTGTTTCTACAGTTTCTCTAGCTCCTCTCGGGCTGGAGGTGAGTTACTCTGAGTGGGATGGAAACAGGCCTGTGGGTAGAACAGATAGGAACACGTCCTTTGAGGGGTGTGTGTGTGTGTGTGTGTGTGGGTTGCAGAGGGCATGTTGCAGTGCTTATGTGGGCAGGAATCGGTTGGAAATGAAAACCACGAGCAGATAAAGTCAAATGTAAAACCGCCGTAAACCCACACAGGTGTTCTAAGTTAATTTGGCTCACTGCCCCACTTCAGGCAGACGTTGGGCTGTCCTAGGTGCAAACGTGCGGATGCCAGCACTGTGTACAGTATATTATACAAGACACAAAGAAAGCCCCGGCAGGTGTGCACACACAACACCGCCAGAGGTCCAAGAGGTCTAATCAGACAAGTGAACCCAAACACCTGTTTTGGGTTCACAAGGACCTTGAACTTCAGCGTCATAAGAATTCTGATCCCTTCCATAAATGTTATGCTGTCATGTATACTGTGTACTGTGGACAGTAGGCCTATGTGTTTGTTGGTTGTAGTTTCACCTCATGTACCTCTCTGAGGGAATCGATACCAATTCGGCGCTCCTCAGTGGTTAGGATGTCTTTCCTCACACAAGTAGGCGTCCGCCACCACCTGTGATCTGATCTACCTGCAGGGGGAGCGGTGAGCCAAGAGCAGGCCTGCGTTGCTTCACCACATAGCGAGAAGCTAGCCATTACATCATCTCTTTAGCACTCTCCCTAACTTGAAATTGGAAATAACTCGCGTCTTACGCTGATGCATTTTGATGATAAAGGAGCAATGAATGCGAAGCCTCTTGTTAAGGGCCGTTAATTAAAACAGAGATTAGGATAAAGGAAAATGGAAGCAGAGGATTTTTCTGCCGAGGTGGCAGGTTTTAAGGAGAGGAGGAAACTGTGATGAGACGGGCTCGATCCGGGCGCGGCCTCCCTCTGTGTCAAGATATTGTTGAGGCCCGCACTCTGTGAGACACACTTCATAAGCTCACTTATCTGTCTGGGAACACTTGAATGTGGAATAGTCTGCTTATGTAGCGTTTCCATTCCTCAGCAAAAGATCGGAACGTGCGCTCACGCCTAATCACAGCGGAGAAGGACACCAAGGAACCTCTTGAACTTTGTCCAACCGGACCCAAACGCAATGAAATTCTCCCCCACAGGACACACACGCACGCACTTACCGCACACCTGATTTAGCAAGTGGCACAGCAGAGGAATCCACTCTTGAACTCGGGCAGACACAAGCACAAATTACACTGACACACAAACACACACACACACACACACACACACACACACAGATACACACACACACACGCACACGCGCGCACGCATAACAGTATACCCAAAACGGTACCAAAGCTGACTCTCTCAGATCACACTGTGTATCAGTTAATGCGTCTAACCCTCCAGATGCCACGAGCCTCCCAGAACATCTGTCCTTGACCTTGACAATGAAACCTCGTCTGTGACGCCTACAAATATTCACGGAGGCGGTCTGCGTCATATCGGGGAAAGCGTGGGTGTTTTAGGCATACGAGTACGAGTGTGTGTGTGTGTGTGTGTGTGCGTGTTTAGATGTCCAGCCCTGGATCAGAGCCATAACTTTCAGCCTCCCCTTAATAAAGAATTATGGGCCTATTGGTACATCAGCTGTTGCGGTTTTGCCAATATTTCTAGACAAAATGGAATGTAGATGTGCTGGGTATAAGCTGTACTCAGTTAGAGGTCAGGCGAAGGTTTTTACACACTGTTCTGGACAGATGAAAAGGTTTCGGGTGGTTTTGTTGCCCACTCACTGATCAAATTACAAAACCAGCATTACCCTAAAAGCCTTGCATTGATGGCGGTGTTCTGTTGCAGTCATGTTTGTCTACCTCATAAGCCTTCTGTCTCTTTGAGCAAATGGTCAGCAAGCAGCTAACCATAGTCCAAATAAAAACATGCTAGCATAGCGTAGCGAGTTTTTTAGTGGAGTCCAAAGGTCGTTTGAGCTGTATTCAGTTTGCGTTGTGTTGTTGAGGTCAGCGAAAAGAGCACAGTGAGTCTTTTTACGAAAGCTGGGGGAGGTCAGAAGCAGTGATGCCAACTTTAGACTGACACAGAGGTCGGCCATGAGCAGCGGGAGTTAGACCATTTCCAATTAGAAACTCCACGACCTCTCAAATGGGATCATTAATGAAGGTGGGGTCAGATGGGAGAATGAAAACGGATTGAGATTTTTCCTATTTATGATCTTGGAGTTTCCTTTTTTAGAAATGTTAAATAGAATGGCGATGTGACCCATTTTCCCAGAGCCACTTAAAGCCTTAATCTGCTGGGAGACCTGATGTTATATATATATGGTGTTACAATTGTGCTATTTTAAACAACGTATCATAGCTCCAACATGAGGTTAATGGTTTAGTCGGTCAACAACAGAGGAAATTTTCAGGTGCCTGTTGTGAAACAGCAGCTGGGAACTCTGCATTGCACTTGAATTACCCAGATTATGGAAAAAAATAAAACGTCTTCACTAGCGAAGACAGGATGGTACGTTAACTTTTGCGTCAGCAGGGGAGAAGAAAGTAGTTCAAGCATTAACGTTTTGGAGTATAATTTTCCTAATCTGGCTGAAGCCAATGCGTAGCGATGGCTTCTTAGTGGTCCAATGAAATCGCATCATCAGCAGGTGAATGACAGCTCTTATGCTGATTGCGGAGATCTCTGAACGCTGGCACTGGCTTTGGAAAGATGCCTTCACTATCCATTAATCGACTGTCATATCGCAGACCACGGCACGGCCCTCAGGACTGGGAGAAGGGGAAGGAGGTTAGAGAGTGGATGGGAAGTATTCTGGTCTGTCGCCAGTTCCCTACATTTCATTGAATCCCTGATTGTGATGCTATGATACAGCCTACCTTTCTCCCCCCCTGCTTTCCTCACTATATTGCTCAGCCTGCTTTGCCACTGTGCTGCTCTAAATTTATACTTTATACTTAATCTAACACATCATCAAAATGTGGGCTTTATCTGTGTCTAAAGAAACCTTGGCACACTTAAACTGGTATTAATCTTTGTTAAAAAAAACAACCTTGACTGTATTAGCTTCTACACACTGACAGTATTAGATATTCCATTTGGTTGCTGTACTTAATGAATGTTTCAGAAGTGTGAGATGAAATAATAGAGAACCAATACATTCATTATATACAGCCACCAAATGGAATATTTAGCATTTCCTTACCTTATGAGGTAAGGAAATAGTGTATGCCCGTGAAACGTAATGATTCATCTGCAGTAAAAGTCACCGCACTGTAACGTTCAGTGTGTTTGTGACTCGCACCCTTCAAGCCATAAGACAAAGCTCCGAGCTTTAAATGGAGTGATATTTTTGTACTGCTGAATTGATGTTGGTGTGATGTAAAGCGGCAGGATAAACAACCGCCCGACATTGAAGCAACGGCGGCAAATGACAACATTTATCCCGTATCCCACTTCGTTTCAGCATCACATTCAACCTGGCAGCCCGTGTTATCGCTGCTAAAATGGATTCAGTTTGAAGCATTGCGTATGGTAGAGGCTCCTTTGATGAGGCTATTTTCACTTTCACTTCTGGCTAATATGATATCATTTGTGTGCGCGTATGTGCGTGTTTTGTGCGTGTTTTGTGCACCTGTATCTGTGCGTGTTTCAGGTCCACACACAGCTATCTGCTAGCATGTGTGGGTACATGCAGGTTTCTATGCGGCTGTGCGCGCGCTCTTGTGTGCGCACGTCTCTTCATATAAGCCCTGTGGTGCTAACTCACCTACAGGGTGTCTGTCTCAAGCATGAGTGCATGTCTCTCCCCTTAGCCGAGTGGATGTTCTTCTTCTACTCTCCTTTTTCCATCTCAGAAAGCGAGAGGGTTGTCAGTGTGTGTGTGTGTGTGTGTGTGTGTCTTTGTATGAGAGCAGTCAAGAGTGTGGTAACTGTTAATGTTTACTGCTGCAAAGTCAGGAGCAGCCCCCTCTCTCTCTCTCTCCCTCTCTCTCTCTCTCTCTCTCTCTCTCTCTCTCTCTGCGTTAGCACTGCAGGAGCTGCAGTCAGCTAGCAGAGACTGTCAGCTGCTGCTGACCAGGCATCGCTACAGGGGTTAGAGATACACTGTAGTCCACACACACACACGCACACACACAGACACACACACACACACATACTGAAACATGCAAAAGTACACGCACACACACACGCGCGCACAAAAACATTTCCATTTGATTTTCCTTGAGTGGATGGTTAACCCACTCACTCTCCCACTCTACATGCGCTAAACGCAGTATGCTCTCACTGCTAGCGAACAGCAGTATACGTCAACTTCTCCTAAACGAAACCAGGCATGTACGAAACATGACTGATTATTAGGGAGTTGCTCGGAGTATGGGGGACCTGACAAGTCGACCTGACAGGTGGATTCTTTTTTTTTAAAGTTGCATATACATGAAGATGGGTCAAGGGTCTCTAAAAGCGAACCTCTGCAGGACTGTGCCGCAGCACTATGACATGAGCAACCTTCAGCGAGTGCTGTATTCCTTCAAAGACATGACTCAAGGTCATGTTGCCTGCCTTTAGAAAAAGCGACAAAGCATTCGTCGTTGTAGGCTAATGTCCCCGGACGCTCGCCTATACCTCCATTTCATTTAAGCACCCTTCAAACTGTGACTTTAACAGCCCCCCCACCCCATCCACTCCTTTCTTCCCGCTCACTTATTCTCACCTCCCTCCTCGCCCTCATCTCAGACGTGGCCCGTAATACAAATCGGGTTTTCTTTTCCATCTTTTTTTTTAATCCTATAGCGGCGAGTGACGAGAAACAGAAGGAAAAGCAATTTTGTGGTGGTGAATCTGCTAAGTAGGCAAAAAGAAATAGAGAGAGAGTGAGAGAGTACTGTATAAGATAAATGAAGTGTCATTATGTGTGGAGAGACAGAATATTGTATATAACAAAGAAGGACAGCTGTTGGGAATGTGTAGACAGAGAAAGAGAGAATACTGATAAAGAGACAGTGTGGACAGAGACAGAAAGACACAGAGAGAGAGAGAGAGAGAGAGAAAGAGATGTGAACAATTTAAAACCTAACCTACCTAAATAGGGTCCATGTAGTAGTCTCAGGGGGAAGCAGCTATGAGAGCTCCTTCCCACCAGAACCCCAGGGGGTCAGCTCCCATGTATTAACTTGGTGCAGGCTGGCGGGGCACAAGCGCTGGAACCCTGAAGGTTCAGGGAACAGCCTTGTGACAAAAGGTCAGGGATTTCAGGCCAAACTGCAGAGAGAATGGAATGAGTAACACTCCCACAAACCTCTGCCATTTACTTTTGGCATGCTCCTGGGAAAAACACTGAACGGGCAATTGCTGTGATTAAGTGACAATTCAAGGCCGCAGTTGTGCTGGGAAGGTGTGAAATGAAACGCAACCCTTAATAGCCCTTGTGCAATGTGCCCTTCGGAAGGGTATGTAAAAGGAAGTCAGGTAAGTATTGAGCTGAGTCGGCGCTTTTTTAAAAAACTGTAAAGGCCAACATCCAAGCGTCCACCCTGCTGCTAATGTGCCCTTGAGCAAGACACTGAATCCCTGCAACATCCTGGTCGATGCTATATATCCGATCCTGAGATGTGACCTTCCAGTGGGAGAACAGCACAGGGTCAGTACACTAATCATTATTATAACTATAAACAGCAACATTGTCTTAGTCAGGTTGTCCCTGGCCCTGATTCACATTTAAAAATGGAAATATTATATTTGGAGAGCAGCCATGCTGGATTTTATTTAACCAAACCAGCTCATTTCAGAAATGAATATCTTCAGTGTTGAACTTTTGTTGTAGCTTCCTTACTTCACTACAAATCCTCATGCTGAACATGAAATAATTCTTTGTTCGCGGTGGACTGGAAACTGTTAAGGTTATTATCTATTGTATAGTAGGACAGTTTCACTATACTGTACTTATGCTTATGCTTATGTTTGATGGTCTGGTAAGCTAATCGCTTAGCTTACCTCACCTTTTACTTGCGGGGAAAAGCAGGACTCCCGGTGAGTCAATCTAAAGCGATATCCTTTGCTTCTTGTCTTTTGATGGCCTTCAAATCACAGTAACCTGGGAATAATTACTACCAGTAGAGATCATGTTTGTATACATGTTAGAAGATTGTGCGTGTGTGTGTTCCGCTCTCCCATGAGTCTCTGTGACCCCATTTTGTTCAGGTTTAATCATTTTCATGTTTCATTGCCTATGCCATAACCCCCCCTATACTGAAACACTATACAGATGTCAACCCTCTGTCAGCTTTGATTTCGTTTTTTGCTTACACAAAAAACAGTAGCAAGCTGGACTCCATGAAAATAGGCCCTCAGATCAGATTGGTGACAGACTGTCTGCATTGTTCTATTTTGTCACACACACACACACACACACACACACACACACACACACACACACACACACACACACACACACACATTCATAAACAACTTGCACGTCTCTTCCAATCCCATAGTGAAAACAAATATTATTCTATGGGCCCTAGTTTCCCGGTCAAGGCGCAAGCAAAGGCACAGATCCACGGCACAAGTCCATGTAAGATGTGGTACTTTTTTGCTAATTTCGTGATTTGGCGGTGCCGGTAATCGGGCACAACTGCGGTGCAGTTGTAAAAGGGTTGGATTAGAATGAATTAATTATCAGTAGGAGTGGTTGGGGCTGTCTTCAGTTACGGCCAATCAAATCAGCTCCTCTCATTCCCTTTAACAACAGTGCGCTCTCTGTCTCGGTAAACTGCCAATTTGGAATAAACGGCGTAATAAACCGGCAGAAAATCTTCTCCCGGGAGGAAACTGATGTCCTTGTTCGGGAGGTGCACAATTGCCAAGTGCGCAAATATGGCACCTCTAATAAACCACCATGATTCACGTACATATATTTTGTTTTGTGATTAAAAAGGACAGTAGTCATTAGTTAAATTATTCACGAAATACCACACAACGCCTGCGTTTGCACTAAGACGTGGTCTGACCAGGCGGAGACACTAGGTTTTATTTGACACCATACTAGCACTGCAACACCTGGTTTTGACTGACACACCCTCTACTGCGCCCCCAACGGCCATTTCATTGCAAGTGTTGTCATGGCGTGCCGGGAAATTAGCAAACACACCCAGGCCAGAGAAAAACCACCTTGCGGCCAAACTAAATCTGCGCTAGCGCTAGCGCCGGCCTTGAGCTGCCCGGAAACCAGAGCAACATCCTTTGTTCCAATTCCACTTATTGTGGTCTTTGCAGCAGTCTCATTGCAACGGTGTGTTTGCTTGCCTGCCTTGCTGTCTGTGAACCTGTCTGTATGAGTTTCTTTCCAGACGCAAGGCTAGCCACTTGTTCATATGTGTACAGGACAGGTATGTATGTACGCATGTACGGTATGTATGTACATACGTGCATGCGTGTGTGTGTGTGTGTGGTGTTTGCGTGCATGTGTTGTGTGTGTGTGTGTGTGTGTGTGTGTGTGTGACTGTGGCCATGTCCTCAGTCCTGCATCAGTGCTGCACCAAAACTTTCAAATGAGGGGAAAAGAAAAGTGTTTTGAAACACCACTGTGCATGAAAGTCCACAAGGTTACAAGGGGTAGAGAACTGTGTCAGTCAAGGAAACTGTAGGAGGAGGGGTACACACTTAGGTGTGGCAGAGGCATGGGGAAGTGTTTTAAACTAATGTTTTTGTAATGCTAGTTTTACCTGTTAATAATTTGCCCGCGGCAAGGGCAATCTTATCTAATATAATATCTTCCCATTGTTGTCTTAGTTAGAATAATAACTTATTATCTAAAATAAGTTATTAATAACTTAATAACTTACTTTAGATTAGTTTAGATGTAGTGTAATCTTGCTTTGTTTCACTAATTTCTAGAGTGTGTCCCTTGCTAGATCTTTTTACAAACTTTTCTTCCTTTTCCACCTTAAAATGGTCCTATCCGTTTTTGTGTTCGTAAATTGTGTTCTGGACTCTGAGACTCACAGCCTTCACCAGTTTGTGGCGATACCAATTTCCGGCTACGCTGCATGGTGTTTCTAGTGGAAAGCTTAGAAGACAAAAGTCAATACATTAAATCGCATAGCTTCAGGAAGACACACCCAGATGGATGGCAGAAATATGTTGGCCTATTGTTAAGTATGAATAAATAACTAGAACGCACTGGTTGTTGTTTTTCCACCCCCATAGCGTGCACGACCGCAGACAGCAGTGACCTAAACGCCATCACACTGACTGCAATGTAATAGAGCTATTATTTGACATTCATGCTTGAATAAGAATCCAAGGCTAAACGAGACTGAAATGTTGTAGATAATATAGATCAGGCAGAAGTGTCATGTCCGCACACAGTAGTAGTTTTGATGGAAAGCAGCAAGTCTGTCAATCCTTTTAGAGCAGTGACACTTACAATACTGTACCGTGGGCACAGACATTAGGTGACGCTGAAGTTGCCCTAGCTAATTAATCATCGATTCATTCTTATATTTTTTCACTCCCAATACATTTTACCCACTGGGAAAATGATGCAGTCTGGGAAACTATTACCGCTGTCTTTTTAATTGTCTGGATGACTTCATCCATTTGGAGAGAGAGAGAGACAATGAGTGGGAGAGGCTGGGAGACACTGGGAGAGGCTGGGAGAGGCAGGGAGAGGCTGGGAGACACTGGGAGAGGCTGGGAGAGGCAGGGAGAGGCAGGGAGACACTGGGAGAGGCTGGGAGAGGCTGGGAGACACTGGGAGAGGCTGGGAGAGGCTGGGAGACACTGGGAGAGGCAGGGAGAGGCTGGGAGAGGCAGGGAGAGGCTGGGAGAGGCAGGGAGAGGCAGGGAGAGGCAGGGAGAGGCTGGGAGAGGCTGGGAGAGGCAGGGAGAGGCAGGGAGAGGCAGGGAGAGGCTGGGAGACACTGGGAGAGGCAGGGAGAGGCTGGGAGAGGCAGGGAGAGGCTGGGAGAGGCTGGGAGAGGCAGGGAGAGGCTGGGAGAGGCTGGGAGACACTGGGAGAGGCTGGGAGAGGCTGGGAGACACTGGGAGAGGCTGGGAGAGGCAGGGAGAGGCAGGGAGAGGCTGGGAGAGCGCAGACTACAAAACAATGGCATGGATTCACCGATCAGTGTCGCCATGTGCTGCTCAAGACCACAGAGAGGATTGTGTGTGTGTGTGTGTGTGTGTGTGTGTGTGTGTGTGTGTGTGTGTGTGTGTGTGTGTGAGACAAGCCCATCATTTTAAAACAGCTGTAGGCATCGCCAGGCATTGTGCAGTGACCACAGCATGGACTTAATGAGGAGGGAGAGAGAGGGGGAGAGAGAGAGAGAGAGAGAGAGAGGGGGAGAGA
>JAOEHI010004259.1:0-10148 GCA_025447815.1 Percopsis transmontana | reverse complement strand
TGTGTGTGTATATATATATATATATATATATATATATATATATATATATATATATTATCTACTAGTCCCAGTGTGTGCGTGTGTGTGAGGGGTTCCTGAAGCCAGACACAGGCTTTGGGCTCTAGGATGTTTATATTCCCTGCTCTGTGACGTGTGAATCACCTCACCAGGCAGAGGGAAGCCACCGGCGGCCCTCTGGGGTGCCATAATCACTCCCCTTGCCTGAACGTGACACGGTGTGGATCTCGTTCCTGCGTGGTTACGTAAACCCACGCATGTTCCACTCAGTCATGTCACCGTCACATTTCTGCTCTATGACTGAGACAACAGTGTCATGCAGGAGGTTAAAGGTCACGGCTGTATGATAATATGGACTAATCTAATGGGGACTTCTTTTATAACCGGTTGATAAATGCTTTTATTTATTTTTTTATCGTGCCGATGACGGCCCGTGGGAATGTATCTTTTCAGTGAAACAGCAAAGAGCCCAGATGCTGCTGCAACAACATGATGATTGTCATTAATTCATTGAAAGCATGTCCAATAGAAGCTATTATGGGATGTAATTTGTTTGCTATGACCCACTTTAATGCTATGAGCTGGCAACTGATAGAAAACTGAAAACAATATCACATGCCGTTGTAATATCAATAACGCATACAGTATTTTCTTCAGAAAATGCATATTTTATTATTAGTAGATGTAGTAGTAGTAGTAGTAGTAGTAGTAGCAGTAGTTAAACATTAAACGTTGTGTTTGATGAAGTTCTAACGTTTTTCCTGACAGGTGCTCTGCCAGGTGGAAAAAAGGGGAAACTCCGCCGTTTCAACCGACGTGAAGGAGAACTCCCATTTGACCTCAGCCCTATCCCCATCCTCAGCATGTGACTCAGGGACAGCCATCTCCTCGTCCCTGGGTGAGTCACTGCTGTCCTGGCTCGCTGCTCTGGGACCGGCTCCAAAGAAAAGAAAAGTGAACACCGAGAATGACTTTCACGGTCAGTAAGTGTCTTTGTCTTTGAGCAGCACAATGGGAAGTGTGTGTGTGTGTGAGAGAGAGAGCGTATCTTTGCCTGATTGTGTGTGGGAATGCTTACATATGCAAAACTACAGAAATTGGGGTTTTCATGTACATGTGGCTATGTGTGTGTGTGTTGATGCTTGTGTGTTATTTTCACACTCGTGTGGACATTTGTGTGAATGCACATGCAAAGGACATAAACTGGAGTTTATATGTGCACGTGTGTGTGTGTGTGTGTGTGTGTGGTCTGTGAGTGTAGCTGGATCCATGTGAGTTCTGCCTCTACACATACCACAGGGTTTGGTCATCTGAAGTGCCTCTCACCGTCATCCTGATATCTGGCTGTGCTGGACAGCTCGGTGCTTTCCAGACACTCACAAACCTAGACCAGTCACCGTCCGTGAATCTGCCAACCAGCGCCCCTGCCAACCAGCCCACCAGCGCCCCTGCCAACCAGCCCACCAGCGCCCCTGCCAACCAGCCCACCAGCGCCCCTGCACCTTCCTCCCAGGCTTCACGACGCGGCAGGCTATTCTTGGACTGCTTCCATCTTACCTAAGGATCTACATCCTTCAGAAAAGTATGGCAATATATTGTCTTCGCTCCCAGGACTTATTCCTCCTTTCTGTCCCTAAAGTCTATACTGAACTAGGAAAAGGGGTGTTTAAGTAGGCTGCTCCCTCTGCTTGGAATCAGTTGCAAAATTGCTTGAGCCGTCGGGAGCTGGTCTCACTAAATGCATTTAAAGTAATACTAAATGAATTAGAGACAGGCACATCTGGCTGTAGATGTTTTAACTGATTCATATTGCCCATATTGATTCATACATGAGTCCTGGAGTCATGTCTCTTGGAAATGAAACAATGGATGTCTTTAAACTTTCTGCTTCTGAACTCTGAAAAGACCGAGATGCTAATTGTTGGACCTGCCAGGCACAGACACCTGTTCACCAACGCCACCCTTAACTTTGACAACTGTAATATTACCCAGAATAACTCAAGTAAAAAACCTGGGAGTTATATTTGACTATACACTCTCCTTCGAGTTACACATTAAAGATATTACCAGAATTGCATTCTTCCATCTCTGTAACATTGTAAAGATTCAACCAATTCTATCTGTGAGTGATGCAGAGACTGTAATTCATGCATTCGTATAATTGCGTCTAGACTACTGTAATGGTCTACTCTCCGACCTTCCCGAAAACGAGTATAAAAAGTCTTCAGATGGTTCAGAATGCTGCGGCCAGAATATTACAAGAACTAGAAAGTTTGACCATATAACCCCTATCCTGGCTGATCTCCACTGGCTACCAATTTATCTCAGATGTGACTTTAAGATCCCCCTGTTCACCTATAAATCAATACATGGATTGGCACCTTCCTATTTATCTGAACTAGTGATATCATATATACCACCTCGAGCCTTACACTCACAGAATGCTGGCTTGTTATCCATTCCTAAAGTTAAAAAGAAATCAGCAGGATTTAGAGCATTCTCATAATGTGCCCCAGTACTCTGGAACGCCCCCTACCTGCTGAGTTTAGGTGTGCTACTACTGTAGCGACCTCAAAGTCAAACTTTAAACCTATTTTTATAGTCAGGCATTTGACCAGCCATAGCTAGGGGTAGCTAAAATGGTTACGCGCTAGACCCACTAACATGCATCTCTTCTTTGTGAGCGTCGCCGAGGGGGAGATGCTGGACACCACATGGACAACAATGGCTGACTCTCTCCACAACCACATCTCCTGCCCCCTGCGATGGAGACGCTATATAAATAAACGATATAAATAAACTATATAAATAATGATGAATATTTGTAACATATGATTCTGTAATTTATTCTTATTTTCATTGTAAATGGTTATCTGTTTTTATGTCTGCAACCTTTTTAATTGTGCTACTGTGTGTCTTGGCCATGGCGCTCAATGAGATTTCTAATCTCAATGAGACTTTTTCCTGGTTAAATAAAGGTTAAAATAAAATGTCGTTTAGCTGCTGACACGGCTGCCGTTCCCGTGTGGCGTGACACAGGCGTCGGACAACCCTTTCCCTGCACATATGACCGTGTGACATCATCGGTTCCTCTCTAGGCGCTAGCCATCTCTCGGTTTCCTTGACGCGCACTCCACCGTAATCGCACTGTTATGGGTAAACAATGCAGAGACATCTCACCGGGCCGCGCTCACACACACAAAGACACACAAACACACACACACGCAGATCCTGTTGTGTCCACCTGTCGCAGGTGACGTCATGTGTGACTCAGGCGAATGTGTGTGTGTGTGTGTGTTTGTGTGTGTGCGCAGACTCGTACTGGCTGTGGGATGTTTGCATAATCAGCACACTAGCACACCTCGGTCACAAGGTAAACTTTCCACTGCGCTCAGAGAAGAAGAAAAAATACGTCCGCTTCACACTTGAGTAGTCAGGGAATGGCCGACATGTACCGGCCACACCGGTGGGAGCTAATGAGGGGCAGAGACCGGTGTCATGGTCAGAAAACATCCCGCGTCTGTCATTAGAGCTATGACAACGCACGCAGTGGAAATAAAAGAGGTTTTTATTACTTCCTATTCCAGTTTCATTTGGGCTTTTAACAATAGAGGCCATTTTGGCCCTAGTCAGAAGAAGCGGATTCAACCAACTTCTGCCCATACAGTTTTAATGGATGGAACTATTGAGTTCATGTTCGATGCGGGTCATAAGTTAAAGTATCACACACACACACACACCAGCAGGAGGGCAGGGGCACTCTGTCAGTCATCGCTACGGACACAGACAGAAACTCCCCGCACGCTGCACCTCCTCTCATTCACAAAAGAAAATAACCAAAAATATGCCTAATATGACTATTAAATTCGATTTGTAATGTTCTTTTGTACAAAATACCACTGTGAGGTAGTCATCCATGCATGCTTGGCTTAAAAACTGGAAAACTTTACTCATAAAAGGTTTGGCCTCTGCTCGGGCATCACAGACAAGAAGGTACTGTAGCTAAATATCAGGCCAGCATATCCGGAGCATTGCAGGAGCTATCTCATGTATCATCCCTGTAGCCTCATTCTGTGTAAACGCCAAAGTATGTACAAATATGAAATTAAAAATGTTTATTCCATTTAATTAACCTTTATTTTAACATGTGGACGACATAACTGGTCCAAGGCAAATAGTGATCAAGTTTGAACGACTGGCTTTATTTCATATAACGAGTCATTTACATTTACATAGTTTTGCCATGTAAATACGAGACATGCAAAACAATGTAAAATGTAATGTTTACTATAAATTTATGAAAACTTAATGACCAGGATCAAAAAAATAGTTAAAGGAACTTTTAACTACTAATGCGAATTGTAGGTGTACTCATGAGAAAAGCAAGTTTTTTTGGAAGAAAAAAATAATGACCTGTATTTTCACAATATGTGAAATTATTACTGTAATTTTTTTCAGTTGTGCTTTTTTTCATAATTTTTTTTATATTTGAGATGCAACTGATTGCATCACTGCTAATACTTTGTCATGAAATAATTTAGGCTAATATTTAGATTTCATACTTGGTGTGACCCACCCAGTTTGTACAGTAGGTTAATTACAACTCCTCCATTTCCAGAGCCTCGCTACACAAAGTCCGTAAGGATGAGTAAGGAACCCCAGACTACTTCTCCACACTGCTGTGGATTTCACTGGCCTCCATAAAGGAAAGCTGAACTTGGATTCACCCCGGCCCTGCCCAGGACAAGTTAATGGAGGACCTGTTGTTAACTTGAGCGATGCAACAAGGCTCCATCTGTGCTGCTCTTAGTAATGTGTTCATCAGGGCATGCTAAAGCCTCTAAATATAGACCCCCCGAATTAAACCTAAATGACTCAGATGTTCAATGAGCGTGAACAAGTGACTTAGCCATTGCCACTCTCTCCGTACAGCAAACACACACACACACACACACACACTTGTCCAGACTCACTTCTTCCACCTCAAACCTTCAACTGCTAAGAGGTAGGAGATTTGGATGGGGGGGGCAGGAAGCTCTGTCATATCCAGAGGAAGTGTGACTCAGTGATCGCGCATTCCTGAGGGGCCGATTCAGTGGCGAACAGGAAGTGGAAACGCTGGCGGCCAGGGCGGAGAGAGCTCTCCCTGCCCCAGGCCGGTGTCACCGGTAAACGCGTCCGCCTGGCAAACCCACCGACACGTGCACATGAGTGTTTACTTCACACACAGACACAAATGCTGACACACTTGGACGCATGCGGGCCGCTTGCGCTCGTAAAGCACCCCTACAAACCCCCGGAGAGAAGAGTCACGCAGACGAAGGCGGTAACAACGAGAGGAGAGCAAAAAAAAGTTCTGACACACGGAGAACGGAGGGCTGGGTTTCTGGGTTCTGGGACACTCTCTTTTTGTCATCCCCCCAGAAGTCTCCCCTTCCTCGTCTGTCTCTCTCTCTCTCTCTCTCTCTCTCTGCCCCCCCTTCCTCACTTCTCATATTTCACAGCTCCAGCTACGACTACAACTTAACTATCTGCTGTCTGGCTAGCTAGATTAGCGTTGTGCTACATCAGAGAGGGAGCATGTCCGGAGCTGCTCTAGTCCGTTTCAGTTATTCAGCTTCACAATCTGAAGCTAGCTTTGTCCAAGTGGCACCCGAGCTGTTTGGTTGTTTGGTTGTTTGGTTCGCGACGGCAGAGAGTTCCTGCTAGCCGGTTGCGTTGACCCAGATTTCAGATGGAAGCTGACATAGGACGTCACAGGCCTGGGGTGTGAACCTTAGAGAATGTCCCCCCCCCCCCCCCCCAACACACACACGCACACAATCGCACACACATCGACACCCCCACCCCCCCTCCCCAAATCGCTCTTGGCTAACATGATTTATAGACCTAATAGACGTCAGCGGTCCAGAGGTAAAGTCATCTGTTCAACCGGGCAGCAATACAGATACGACTCTGAGCACGTCTGTCTGTCTGTCTGTGAGACCTCGCAGCTTTTGAAAAGCCTTCAACAGGTACATAGAGCCATGATAAATGGCTAACGCTAATGTTCCACTGGCTAAATCAGACCAAAATACAAGATTACATATGCATGCCAGCGCATGCTGCCACGCAGTCAAATTCAATACATAGGCCTACCGAAATACATAGTCACTAGTCATGTTCTGTCTGGGAAATGTAGTTAAATATTGACCAACAACAAACATAAACATATGCATATGTTATACAGTATCTAGCTGCCCCAGTACAACAACAGGTAAACTGTTGGCTATTGAGCAACTGTAGTTGAGCAGTTAAAGCTCATTTATTATATTTTATTTAATTTCTCTACAATACCTTGTTTGCATGCCTGTCTCCATTTGTCTCATTCGCCAGTGGCGAGTGCTTTAGAACTACAAAATTGGCGCAGATATTCTGGTTAATGATGGTTTGCAGCTTGTAAGGTGCAGCGAGCGAGTTGAAAGCGTCACTTTTTGTCTCATTCGTTTGTGTCTTAACTTTCCCCACTTGAGTTCCTCGGCAGGTGTGGGATTCAAATCACCTGTCTTCCAGTCAGACTCAAATTTGTCCAACCTTGCACCTTCCTCCGCTCTGTGTCGGTGTGTGCCCGCGTGTGCGCTACAGTATGCCTGCTGGCATGCATGCCAGTAGACACTGGCATTCGAAAACAGTCAACAGACAATTCAACACTGCAGCATTCCAATGTGCATCACAACTGGCCCCAAGGCAGAGTTGATATTCCTCTATTTGTGTGCATGCGTGTGTGTGCGGTCGTGTGTTATGCCATTTTAAAACATTTCAACACATACTCGCCATGCATGGAAAACTAGTATTGCATCGCCCACAATATGCACAAAAAGAAAAACTGTACATACACATTTGTGTGTGTGCTTGCGCATGCGTTTGCAACAGGATGAAACGGCAGTCGCATCACATGCTCATAGCAATCCAATGCATAGCACAGCCAGGACTGAAGCCATTAAGCCGTTGCTTGCTGGTAGAGGGTACACGACATCCGAGACATTCTCTGTCTGTTCGCCTCTGTTTACCGACACAAATGAAAATCCAAACAGTATGGGGACGGCCAGATTGTCTCCCAATAGGCGCATGCTAATATTTACACTGAGCCTGCCGTACGTGTTTGAAAAGATGGTAGATTGGATTGTGTTTGCGTGCGCACAATCCCACACACACGTGCACACACAGTTTGTCCTTCTGCAATCTCCTAACTCAATATGTTTTCATAATAAAAACGAATAAGACACCTTCAGACAGGCAGTAAAGCATTACAGCACAAGTCAGATACCGGAACACAAAAGCACTTTTACCAATGCTGTATGAATCTAAATGTATTAATCAAATGTAATATGACAAATTGGTATGTGTTGTGATTTTTTTGGCCTTTTGTTTATGGATGGGATATAATATTGAAAGAACTCTGCACTTTTCATCAGTGGTAACATTTTCAACTGCAATAAATTATGTTGTTCAATGACCTCAATATTATCACCAATCTAATCTCAATATAAATATTGCACTGTGGATTTCTCAGTGGTACACCGACAGCCTAATCAGCATAGCACTAAAGGGTAATTTATTCCTGTTTATATATATGTTGATGGGGAACCAGTGTCCACTAAAGGTCTGTGATTGAATTTCCTGTGAATAGCCTGTATTAAGTTCAATGCACTGTATGAACAGCCAAACAACATTTTCCAACGTAGGTTGGTTTGTTCTTTTGAGCTATGTCAAGATAAAATCACACAAAAACACAAAAATCTACCAGCCTCAAACACTAGCCCCCCTCCCACCACAAGTACTGTAGCACAACTTTAATACTAAAATGTAACAGCTTTGAAACTTTGTTTTAACACACAAGAGCGTGACATAAGGCTAACTGTTGCCAAACAGAGCTCAAAATGGCCACCGTAATTCACAATACTGGAGCTGAACCAAGCCCAACAGACAGTGGAGAGACTTGTAGTTGGATGGCTGGGTTCGAAGGCAGAAGCTTGTTAGGGTGGAAATGGATTAGCGAGAGGCACGCTGGGAGTCTTAGGCGTGTCTGTGGTGTTGTGTTAAAGCCTTGCCTATGTCACTTGGGCTGCTAGACTCATTTCTGCCCAGCGGTGCATGCACCAGCCAACACACACAGGGCTTTTCTAATTGCCACAGTTTCTTCTCGACTTGTAAGGACAGGCTTGTTTCAGAATCTGTCGAAGCCATGAATTAACCTGCAACGTCGCAATTGTTCTGTTTGTCAAATGCCGTTGGCAGCGGATTTATTTCCCTGCTACCGTTGTGTTACAGTATGTTTTAACATGTTTTACAGAAATGATTTTGAAATATTGAACTTCTTCCACTTACTTATCTAAACATAAAACAAAGACTAATAATGAAAGCTTTTTATACTGTAACCTTGTATTAATACATAAACAATATAAATACATCTTTGTAATGTAAATTTAAAGTAAAATTAGACTTAAAGGTACACACCTCAATTGGATTATAGCGCAACAACCCCCCAATTTCCTCCAGAGCTAAGCGTTTGTGTTATGAAACACAACTATACACAAATGTGCATGTGGCGCTAGGGGGAGGGGGTAAACAAGATGAAAGCCTTTGCTGTAGGGGAGGAGTAGTGAGGAACACAAGCCAGGTGTGGGAGAGGCGTTTTTGTCACTGGTTTGACATATACGGGGATATCCAGAAAATGAACATACTGTAGGAGTGCACCTAAATATTTCATAATGTAGCAAATCATGTAATCAATGTTTAGAATTAGCCCTTGTAAATGCAAGTTACTCTGGCAAGTCAAAAGTCTATAAATAATGTGTGGCACAAACTAGCACATGGCTACGTTTGTGTTTGAAAAGCGCTTTTGATCTTGGGAGAATAGTTAGTGCAAGAAGTAGAACAGGGCCGATACCTAATGTATGTGTGGTCTGGTTTTGTGCGTGCGTAGCGCAGGTAAATTAAGATTGACAAGCCCTAAAGCCCTCTGAGGCGAATAGATGAATAATCGAGAATCCTGCCGTGCCGTCTCTCCATCCCTCGCCTCAGATGAGACGCACAGCCATCTGAGGACGCTGATGACACAGTCAGAGATTGATTGCTGATGAATGTGTGTGTGTGTGTGTGCGTGTGTGTGTGCGTCTGTGTGCGTGTGTGTGTGTCTGTGTGCGTCTGTGTGCGTAGGGTGAAAGAGGATGGTTATAAATTGCAAAGAGTGAAAAATGAATTTGTGTGTGTACGAGTCCGACTGAGAGAAAGATGAATCCATTTTGTGACCTTCATGGTATCCATCACGGCATTTACATATTCATTTCTCATACTATAATGTGGTGACACTAATATTATTCTGGGACTGCCTCCGCGGTATCAGTTTTGCTGTGCTTTTTTTGTGTAGAGCATCGTGCTGGTATCGCGTGTCCTCCTTTGGCTCACTACTGCGCCCCAGTGGTTTTCAGAGTGGGGTTCAGGACCCCCTAGGGGGACAGCAGATCATTTTTTACATATAGATGTGTTCGGAGGGGAGGAGAGACGGGTGTGAACCTACGAGTGTTGAAGGGGGAGGGGTAGTGTAGGAGCGCAAGTAAGTCCGAGTTTGAAACAACACGGTTTCAACCACATGGGTAATATCAGACACAAATCGAGGAGCAGCGCTTTAAGCAGAAGAAAAATCCATAAAATCATCTTTAAAGAAACAAACAAGCCACCACAGATGCCCTCAAATCCCTGTGTTGTCTGGTTCATCTAAGATGCAAATACCGCATTTACATGTTGCATTTTAGAATATCTAACACAGCAGAATATTACGCTCCCGGGTTGCAGTGGGGAACGGAATGTCCGTAGCCATAGACATTGGCAAGAAATATAACCAACCGACACAAAAAAAACGCACATTTCTGAAAGGTTTATCCGGACACAGAAGAGAGGGGCTATTTTCTCTCTCTTTTCTATGAGACACGCCTGATACGGACCAGCAAGGTAGAGAAGGAGCCCACAGATAAAATGGGGAATAATGGTGAAGTCACGTGGGGGCGGCCGCCCGCCCCGGGCCCCGCGGGGCGGGGGGGGGGGGGGGGGGGGGGGGGGGGGGGGGGGGGGGGGGGGGGGGGGGGGGGGGG
>JAOEHI010004258.1:0-10148 GCA_025447815.1 Percopsis transmontana | reverse complement strand
ATAAAAATAACATACAAAAACCATACAATAAATAAAATACAAACACCACAAGCAGAACACCAGGTTATTGTACACTTTCCATGCCTCAGTGTACAGATCTAATTACATTTTGATTTAAAATTTTGATGGAGGTGGGTACAAAAGAGTATTTAAAGCGGTTCAATTTAGTTTTTGGTCTGAAAATCAAGGTCTGAACCGAGAGAAAAGCTACATGAAAATTAGCAGTAGAGAGAAATGCCCCTCCAAAAAATAATAACGGTCATCAAATGTGTTGATGTGTATGTTATTAATAACTTCAGGACCCACCAGGCCTTAACAAACAGAGCTAAAATCACAGCTTTTTACTATGTAGTGAATAGAGATTGGGAGGGGTCAGTCTGGTCTGGTAGTGCTCAGCTGGCGTTATGCTGGTGCCTCCCTGAGCACTCGCCATGCTTTGTCACTGAAACCACAGCCAGCCCCTTGGGAAGACCAGGCTATGTCATAATCAGCAATATGAGGGCAGGGGAGGGTACAGAAGAAAAAAACAAAGGAGACAAGAGGGAAGAGAGAGAGAGAACCAGAGAGAGGGAGACGGGCTTTGGGCTAATAGCTGAGGATTGAGATGGGGAAGTAATTACCAAACTACAGACAAAGACTGCACACGAATGGGCGTCCCAAAGCCTTGGCACACTGCCATACCAGGAGAGGGCAGGAAGTTGTTCGCACAGAGTGAGGAAGTAACCCCATTTCCTGGAATTGCTGCACAAACCACTATCCAGCAGACATAGAGGTTGCCATAGAAATCTGCAATAAAATACCCAGAGCTCAGCATGGGAGGAGAGATACTAAGCTCAAACTAAACAACAGTACCCTGAGGGAAACTTCCCTGGCCCACACAAACAGCAGTCAAGGCCTTTAGGTCTGTCTCTGCCAGGTCAAGTGGAGAACAAGGCAGACTTAACAACTAACTAGCATAAGGACAACAGAAAGCGTAGCACAGGACGCTAGTCTGGCTGGTGGTTCTAAAAAGCAAGATGGAGGCCAGGCTGCTACAATTATGTGGAGGAGTTAGCAGGCCTCATCTAAAGCTGAGTACACATGGAGGGCTGTGCTGTGTTAGAGCAGGATTCACACTGCAGTGCTGACTGGCTGGCACTGTGTGCACATTAGGTTGCTTGTGCGCGTACACAAACTTCACAGTACAGACCAAACTAATGTAGGGACTTTCTCTTTCCCTAGACCATTGGTATTCTGGTCTGGTTTTGCAAAATTATTTTTCTTGTGATTTTCTTGTGAAGGAAGAATTCAGGGCTGTGGTACAGACTTAATGAGCTGTAATAGTGTCCTTTTAACTACACTTTCTACAGATGACTGTAGAGATGTAAAGAAAATTAAATTACTTCAGCAGCATTTCTACTACCACTGAGGTTGATAGTCTTGCCCTGTGATATTTTGACTAGCACATATTGCCAAGATTAGATTAAATGTATTACCCAGTGGGTCGAGGACGACCCAGAAGACAAAAACATACAGTGTATCTCTATAATTTAAAAAAAACATGCTTTATGTGTGTATGTCCTTTGTGTGTTGTCTGCGAGGAGGCAGCCCCACCCATCGCTACACTTTACTCCTGAGCTAACAGTCAATACAATATTTATTTAGAATACTAGCTAATAGATTAGACGCGACACTATCAGGGAGCTAGCTAATAAAATTAGACTGACTGGCTGTCTGGCCGTTGGATCTGTGCTCATTTTCTACTAGTGCTACAGATGGTTAAGAGTGGTGATTGAGGGTGAGAGTAGTATGTTCTGTCTTTTCTCTATGCCCAATCTACCCATTTTACAGTACTTCTAAATGCCTGCCCAGCCTAACTACACTCAGGCCTACATTAGCACAAAAGAATGTCTGGTCTGTTTTACCCTGTTTGTCTAGCTGCTTGCTGCTTAACCAACTAGAGCCACGCCTCCCACTGTGTCCAAATCATCAGAAGAGAAAGATTGCTGTATATGAAGTAATATGTAGAAGACCTACAATGGTGGTGTGTCACCAGTCTAAATAAGCCGTCTTCCATATTCTTCTAAGAACAATGCCAAAGCACCACTATCACTTTAAAAAAAAAATCCAGAAAATGCCCTTTCCCTTTCCCTACCTGTTGTGTCCTGGTTTAACACCCCACCATCTGCTATGTCTGCCAGTCTCCAGGATTACTGGGCTGTGGTGGCCAAGGAACGCAATCTGCATTAATTCCCTATTAAGTTCCTAACTTGTTCAACTGTGCAGACAAAACATGTAATTCACAGGCACAGTCATTGTGCAGTCATTGTGCAGTCATTGTGCGGTTCGTCATATATATTCGGGTTCACCCGAATATATATGACGAACCGCACAATGACTGTGGTCTCTTTAGTATCCTTTGTTTTGTGATCAGTAGGCCCTACCTACCATCCCCAATTCCAAGCTGCTCTGCACCACCTGCCACAATCTATCCTTTAACTCTGCATCTTTGTAGTCTTTACACTGTTTGTCATGCAATGCCTTGTACTGAGAGTGGATCAGTTTATTGGATGTTATTTTGGATGATGACTCTGAGTGGTCAAACAGCTCTCTAATAGCTTTTGACGATTCGAAAACGCAGAAAATCGAACCTGTTCCGAAAACTTTAATGACGGATGAATATTTCGGAGTCGTTGTGTAAACAAGATTGACACAACATGAGGTCGTATTTATTTTTAAACGTGCAATAATTTAGATCGGAAAAAACTGACTTGCAAGGCTATCAATTTATATCATATCATTTATCACAGACACAAATAGGCAGACACTCAGACACACCTGGAACCTAATATTACAGTCACTCACCCATTCCATTGAACTCATATAGTTTGCTCCCCTAGCTCGCCTTAACATTATTTACAATCCACTCTTTATTTCCAGTCAAACCATCCAGCACAGGACTGAAACATATGCGGTGGCCCAAACTTTTAATTGCATTACTAATCCAGAGGGTGGAGAGGGCAGAACTGAATGTAACATGGAATATGAACAGGCTAGGCAGGCAATTCCGTACAGTACATGTTTTAGAGCATACAGCAGGGATCAGAAAGTAGAAGAGAGAGAAAAGGAGTAGAGTCACGGCGGGTGCAGTGTGCCACATTAATAACTCCGCCATCAGGCAGTGGGTAGAGCTGGTGCTCGGTAAATTAAGCAGTGTAGCGGGTAGCTCAATAAACAGCTTTGTGTGCAGACAAGCAGGCGAAGAAGCACAGAGCAAATAAATCACATTTCACACCAGGCTCCAGCACAGGGCAGATACAAGGAAGGCATGGGCGGAACAAGCATGGGCCTTTGTTGGTTTTTATCCACACTGAAATACACACACACACATGCACATCTATGTCTGCCATTCGCACTGGGCAAATATATGCAACCATCCGTGCCCACGCCACGGAGGCACACGTGTCGTGTGCCCTAGTACTGACCGCTATACTTCCAAGTGGCGGATAACTTAGAACCATTCCAATACCCACACTACCGTGTATGCAATTGTGCTATTACAGGAACACCACAGCCTAGATAGTTTCAGCTATTGGACCCACAACAATTACAACCAAAGTTGCCGACTGAAATGACAATGATAAAGACAATGAGGAGCTGTTGGTATGTACGGGTATGCAAGGGTTGGTTGGTATTCCTGCAAGGCCACTAGGACACTCACAAATTGTAGTTAGAGACGGAATAAGAGACAGGATCCTGATTGAAACAGTGAATGGATAGGCTATTGCTAGAATTGCTAGAATGGCGAATGGCAAACAGAACGTGTGTGTGTGTGTGTGTGTGTGTGAGAGAGAGAGAGAGCGAGCGTGCAAGTGAGAGAGAGTGAAAAGAGAGAGAGAGAGAGAGAAAGCTGAGAGAACAGGGAGGGAGGAATGCGAAACACCAACAGCAACATTCCATCCGCTTCTCCTTGCACAGCCTGCGGCGATTTCACATTGTCTTCTCCTCTTTTGTACAACTCCTCTGTTCACAAGTCATCTAGTCTGTGTCAAAACGTGAGAAGGCACAGCCTGGCCACACGTATCAGTTTTGGGCAAAAAAAAAAAAAAAAAAAGAGTTTTGGATGAAATCATCCTCCCAGCCTTGACATCCTTAACTTGAGCAACACAGCTTATAAATCCAAAAGGATTTGTAATTGTCCATGATTTCTCAATACAGCAACGGATACAACTTTTTTTTAGCAGGCTGTAGCCTATACCTATGTTCTAATAAACGTATTTCATACCATGAGTGGAAAATATGATACTATTAGCATCAGCAGGGACTGTTGGACTAAAAATTTATTTTATTTTTTAAATCAGATCACTAAAATGTAACTTGTCTCACATATTCAAAAATAGATAGTTCTACATCTACAGCATTGACGTAACGTTACTGGATCAAATATATAGGCTAAACAAAATTCCAGAATGGGAAAAAACAATAATTTAGAGCTAAGCTAAGATGATATCGGTACAATATATGTGGATTATTATCAGACTCCAACAATTAAGGCTTGAGGTAAAGTTAGCAAAGTGTCCATTTTGAATTCTCTCTCTTGTAATGGACGAGCTCGAGCTGTTCAACATCTGGGCAGCGGTGCGATCACATGAGTCTTGGCCTACATTAAACCACATTATAACAACAGTATGCCTACATTTTTCGAACATCCTACAAATCTCATTCACACATTCGGCTTCTAAGCGTCACCGTCTCTTCCCGTAAAGGCAATATTGTGGTTGTCATCAAACTTTGCCCACACAGTAGGGAGTCATCACACGGCTTATTGGAACGCACGAGACAAACGTCAAAGTTTTCATTCATGTAAAGCATGCTTATGATGCGCAATCTTGCTTTACCTATTAAAACGATTTTGTTACGAAGAAAACAAATTACCTATAAACACATACAACATGAACCGTAAGTAAAATTGATGGACAACATGGACGTGTGGTACCGATTTGTTTCCCATCGCCGAAACTGTTATTTTGCCGACAATGTGTGTTATATTAATATCTATAATATGTGTCTGAAATACGCTAAGGAACCGGAAAACATAATAGACGAAGTTCATCAAATTAAAAACCAAATAACATTACAAAAATACAACATTACTGAAATGGATAATATTATTATTAATAATAATAATAATAATAATAATAATAATAATAATAATAATAATACACTCTTGCTAGCGGTGTTGCCTACAGTCCAGACCGCTGGTAAAAGGACAAATTTTGCGGGGAAACACTTTCCTTATGACACCTGTTTCTCAGATGCAGATGCGAAAAATTGCACAAAAACACCTGGTGCACCTTATAATTCAAATACTGTGCGTTTTGGAAAACTTACCCAAAGACAGGTGAACATAACAAAAGACGAAGATTATTGCTTTTCCCGAAGAGAAACCGGGTATTTGGCCCATATTTTCTGTAAAATCCACATAGGGTCGCCAGCGCAAGGCTGAGCTGTCTCCGCGTAACGTTAGATCGGCTCTCAAAACTTTAGTTAGAAGTGACTAACATTCAAAGTCACAAATGAACAATGTAAAGTGACAAATTAGAACGTTTCAATTATCTTAAAATCTTAACAATGTGCCGTTAACGTCCAACTATTTAAAATAATATATATCTTCTTGTTTGTAAAAATCGGCACTGAAAAGTTTCTTCGTCTCGTCTTTCCAGCTCACTGACTGAAAGCTCAGTGAGAAAAAAACACATATTCTTCCGCATAAGTCAACGGGGATCTATTTGACCATATAAGCGATGTGTTCCTTTAAAGTTATATCAAATTGAAGATTGTTTATACCTGTTTAATCAAAACCCTTTAAGAGATATCTGTGAATTAATCGTTGAACACATTAGACATTCACATTTGAGTACTAATTTTTCTTTCTTTCTTTCGCCGTGGCGGAGGAATTTTCACTCATTTTTACTTCTCATAGCTTGTATGACTCAAAATTAACCCATTAAAATTTTCTTCCCCATGCTTGTTGAAGTTTTCCGTTATGTTTCCTCCCCTCTTTAGCTTTTTACTTTATTATCATTATTCTCATGCATTACAATACACACATACTTTTTTTTTCATGTTCAGCGTCCAGGTAGAGACCTACAGAGAGACCTATTTTGAAAGAGAATGTGATAAAAAAAAAAAAAATAAATATTTGTGCTGATGCACAGTACTTTTTATGTTAATAATTAGCGTAATGTTAAAAATTTTAATAATCTCCCAAAAGGTTTATTGCCAGTGATTTGTCACTGATATAATCACATATGAACATTTACATACATTTATGAAAACACACTGCACTCTACACACATAGTTACAGGCAAACATGCACACTAACACACACACAAACGCCAGCTTTATCCAATGCTAGTGACCCAGTGATTACTGCAATCCTATGCTCATTATCCCTTATCACTTGAATTGATCCAGGTGTAAATCCCCTGCTTTTCACAAACAAGGCCACATCTCATTCCAGTGATTTGTTTGTCTTCACACCCTGTTACAGAAACATTGGCAAACCTCCTGCTGCTGGAACTGGCCTCGTGTCCTCTATTCAACCCTGCTGAAAGGCCCAGACACGGGGGGAGCAAATTGATCTCCTCAGGGGTCCGTACTCACAATGCTTTTGTTGCTGTGGCCAATGTAATGCTCTAGCTCTCCAGGAAGGTTGGATGTCAGGTGCAGGCACAACAACAAACACTGTTCAGGCATTTGGTAAGATTGTTGATCAACTACTTGGACCATGGACCATGAGCATTTAGCTGGATGCTAAGCAACATCTTTTATTTTTGGACGCGTATAAGTAAACCCCACCGTTACAGTAAACACATACTGTGTACTGTATATGTTAAGGTTTGTTGCTGTCTGTCTGTTCGGCTGTCCGCCAATTCATTAGGTCAAATTCCTTGTATGTAAAAATGTACTTGTTGAATAAAGCAAATATGGCAACAAAAAAGTCCCTCTGCTTGCCACAAATTCAAACTCAAATTCAAATTCAAAAAAGTGAGTCCAGATGTAAAGAGAAAGGGTGTGGGTCTGGCTCACACGAGCAGAAAAGACTGATTAGTTCATCCTGGCTGTTCCACTGATAAAAGGGTTCTGTCACAATAGCCCTGGTTAAAGTAGAAGAGGAAATATGTTTGAATAAATAGAAAAGAAAAAATACTACTGATATTTTAAACACATTTCAAACCATTGCTTTTGAAAGCTTCAGAAAGGAGAACTACTCAGGGCTATAAAGTTACAAAAAAGTAGAATAAACAGTAATTAGGTTGTATGAGGAATTTTTTACAATAGGGCAGGATAGTCTAGTGGTCTGGGTGTTGGACTCCCAGCCGGAAGGTCGTAGGTTCACACCCCAGAGGTGGCCTACCTGTAAGCATCCTTGAGCAAGATGCCTAACCCCTACTTGCTCCATCCAATAGCACCATGTAATTCTAAGTCGCTTTGGATAAAAGCATCTGCTAAATTGTAAGCATGAAAATGTAAGGAACCTTAAATTGGAACCATCCTTATTTGCAATAAGGATTGTACAATCGAAAACAGAAAATCATCAAAATTGTAACTTGAAGTCCAAGCCATCCCTCTGTGTATGTTGTCTCTGAAGTATAGTGTTACTGTATAACATAGAGCATAATGAACTGTCTAGGATGAATGCCTCTACCATCTACACTGATTTCATCAGCGTTGTGGCTTTTCACACAGATTTGTCACTCATTAGTTTGTGTGATTTCAGCAGATCTATTTATTGGGAAGATAGAGAAGACTCATTATGTGTGTGTGAGTATAGGTGCATGTGTGTGCACAGCCTTGCATACCGTGCGCACCTCTAACCATATGCTGCATGCAGTTTTCCATCAAAAGCCAAGGGAAACAAAACCAGTGCGTGTCATTTAACAAGGATGTTACCCAGTGTTTAGGTTTGTTCCATAGTAGGTGAAGGGAGGCAGGAGGGGCAAGGGAAAGCAGTATGTGTAAGGCCTGTCTATTATTAGTAATGGGAGTGATTCATTTTTCATTACTCTGCTGCAACAGCTGATTCGTGGTAGATATGCATGGGGTCGGTCTTACACATTATGCTTACAAATCTGTTTACTCCAAAAAGTCTGTCAATAGTCAACCAACCACAAACATAACTACCAATTACTGATCATCAATGTTTTCTTGTAGTTGAATTGTTGTTAACCACTAGACCACTGGGTGCGGTGTATCTATAATATATTGTATCTATCCTTGGCCCTTGCCAAAAATCTTGCCGGAAGCGTCACCTCTCTAATGCTCTCATTGCTGTGTAAAAAGACCTGGGGAACAGGAAGCAAGAGGGTATATTTAGGACAGATTTTCTTCTCCTCCCTTCTCACTGACCTGTTTAGACCTCCGTAAGAAATACCTTCACAGCTGGCTTTTAATGTATGCTACGCAAGGGGTGTTACACTTCGCAATGTGTTGCTGAGATGTTAAGATAGGCAGAGGGCATTAAGTCAGGAAAACTCGGAGCGCATAAGTATATACTGCCGCTGTTGTACTGTACTGTTAGCTGATATTAGCTGTTAGTTAGCTATAATATAACATAACATATTAGCTATACCTGTATGTTCGAAATTACATACATCTTCTTATAAAGTAGGTTAATCAAGACAGGAAGAAAAAGGGTTTCTAATTTCCTGGGCGATTCCGTGGCTGGTAGAAGGGGTTCACCTTCTTTTTTGAACTTCAAATCACGTCTTTGTCAAGAGAGGGAGAAAAAGACACCATAGAAATCAGCTTGCTGTGTGAGGTTAGTCTCAGCCTTCGCTTGGCTTGGCACAAGATAAAAGTGATATACGGCAAGCTCACAATGTGCTGCAGGCTTGATGGATGTGACCATATATATTCACAGGGAGACTTGCGTTAGTTTGGCTTTTATGATGTCTTACAGTCAAGCAGATATTGCTTGCACAGTAATTCAAGAAGGTAGTAGTGAAGATAACAAAGTGATTTTACTGTCTAGTCATTGTATAATAATTTAGAATTGATATGCTGTGACCATAAAGTACATAAACATCAAGTACAGGAGAGTAAACTGACATTATAATCATTTCACATGTTGACCTGACAACCTGATATATTAATGGAATAATTATATTTCCTTACTTTAACCGCCTTACGTCTTTACTGTTTTGTCAATAAGAAACAAGCAACATATAAACATTATTGTAACACAGTGTAGTAGATCTCACAAGTTGTTGAAAGGCTGTGTATGGATATTTGTTGCATTGTTTCAACATCCCATTCTACAGCGGGCTACTTCGTTAGAAGGAGCAAATCGTGTGTGTGTTGGTGTGGGGATGTGTGTTCCACTGTGGTCAAGAGTTTGAGTCAGCCATCACCTGGACCAGATGCAATTAAGCACAAGGTGGTCAGGTGATTCGGCCAAGAGGTCCCTGCAAAGGAAGACAGGTTCGTCACAACGGGTGCCCAAGCCAAGGTGTCAGGAGGGGATGTGTGTGTGGGTGTGCTTGCATGCACAGTACATCGTATAATATGACCAAGGGTTCTGGCAGGGCCAGGTGGGCAGGAATGTGCTGTTGTGTGTGTATGGGATCCTTCCCTGCTGACTGTTACCCCACACTACCGGGCTATTTATACTGCACTGTGGGAAATGAACAGTCTCAGCGATCTGAGCTATGTACTGCAAGATTTATACACCCCACACACAACCACCAATTTTTTAACAGGGTATATTGTATATTTAGTGCTTGTGTAAAATAAGATGAATTTGCTTTTCACTTCAATCGCCATGGGGACCCTTTCTAACTCCTCACTCGCAATCCTTCTACAGTGGATATTGTACACACACACACACACACACACACACACACACACACACACACCAAAAAGAGAAATGTCCCTTTTTCCAGGACACTATATTTTAAAGATATTCCTGTAAAAATCCAAATTCCTTTACAAATCTTTATTGTAAAGGATGTAGACAATCTTTTTCATACTTGTCCAATGAACCACAAACAATCAATGAACATGCACCTATGGAACGGTCGTTAACACACTGTAACAGCGGTGCGTAGTGAGCGAGAGTAAGCGCGAGCCCGAGGGACACAGACAGGCGGAATTGCCGATGAAAA
>JAOEHI010004257.1:0-10149 GCA_025447815.1 Percopsis transmontana | reverse complement strand
TCTGTAGAGCCGCTTGTCCGCTTAGGGCTACTGTAGAAACATGGCGACGTCCATAGAGGGGGTGCCCGCGGTTATGGAGATAAAAATGGCTCATTCAAAGGTAATGACAATACTATGGTATATTTCTTTATACACCACTGACAACATAGTTATGGATGTTATATTGCATTTCTGTCACTAGATCCTCAGAAATATTACACACTGGACCTTTAAGATCCTTGCCTGGCTTTGTTTAAACACTGTCATGACCTGGCTTCTAAGCCGTGACAAAAATTTTAATGTGAGGGTTTCACTATACAAATAAATGTATTTAACCAAATAGACCAAATGGTATTATGAAATCAACCAACAGTGTGGTGTGTTAATCAGTAACAGTGGTGTAGTGAAAGGTTAAACGTGAAGTTTGGCGTGCAGTGGAGCCTCTGCCAGACGGTGTGCTGCAGGAATGAGACTCTCTGGGGAGAAGGTGGGGCTGACTTAGTGGTAGCACCGGGCCCAGGTGCTCCCATTCCCAATCAGCCAGGACCTGCAACAAGACATGGCAGTACCGGCCCTGGCCACAAGGGACAGGGACGTCACTACATTAGAAGGGACTTCTAAGAGTCAAATAAAAGAAGTGACCCTTCAGCTTTTACTGCCATCTAGTGGCTCTAGTTAAAGCTGTAGTCACTGCAAATGGCTTAAAGTTCCAGTGTGTAATTTCTAGTGACATCTAGTGGTGAGGGTTGCGAATTGCAAAAAGCCAGTCACTCACGGCCTACCCCTCCCTTTGCAAACACCAAGTAGAAGCTATGGTGGCCGACGTAGGATACAAGATGTCGTCTGAGACAGCAGAGAGTAACAATTCAAGCAATGAGGTTTATTTATATAGAGATATTAACAAATTATATGTACTTAATTATTCAGTAAAACCACATGTTATTGCGAATGTAGGACAAACAGAAGAACTAAGTTACATGAAACTATCCAACCATCGGCGTCGCCAGGTCATTTTTCCGGGGCTTCAGGTAATGACAATATTTTGGTGTATTATATAAGGTCTTTATACACCACTGACAACATATAACTTATATTGCATTTCTGTCACTAGATCCTCAGAAATACTACAAACTGGACCTTTAAGAATGCAAAAAGATGGAGACTTATAATACTCTCATGGCTTGAAGCTGGACCATGCGATTATGCTGGCCTTGGCATGTACTGCCTAGAAGATTATGCAATGTCAGTTGCATAATCATAGAAAAATAAAAGAGCATTTTTTACATTAACATGACATTATAAAGCATTGACACAAGAGAGGATTCCAATTATATGAAAGGGCAGCTCTTATCTTATTGATCGACAGATCACTCAAAGATCTGGGAAAAATGTTCAATGTCATTTAACAGTATAAAGCCTTTCTGTCAGTCAGCTGTGGTGTACTGTTTACAGTTTTCCTGAAACATGGAAATGATTAAATATATCCTCTAGCACTCTAATTTGATTGGCGTGCAGGACCCTAAAATATGAAGGACGGTTAAATCAAACCATTACCCATGGGGAAATGTATCAGCTCTTTGGGTTTCACATCAATTTGCCTCACATAATTTTATTGGTCAGCTTCAATCAACACTTATGTCACTGACACTAAAGCTTTTATGGACGGCAAATTCAATAGAAACTAGAATGAGCTGACGTGAGACCCATGAAAATAACATTGCAACCCATGCTAACACATGCAGAAAAAACATCTTTATAAGCTTTTTATTTAGCTTTTAAGAATAAAATATATATTTTAACATGGAAAATACAGTGGGAAAATGAAAAGGCCACCATGCAACATAAGTAAAATCACCAGGTTACAGCGGTGTTCCTTAAGTATCACCACATGCAGCATTTTGTACTGTAGTTATTTTTAAGCAATGCCTAACACCTTCAATGTGCATTTCATGATAATATTAGTGTACCATAAACTTGTGCTATTTTTACCCTGCTGAGTGGGGCGAAATGAAGCCTGCATCGCTTGTTCGTTCCTTGGATTTTACACTACACTTTGTGTGGACATCCTATTTAGCTGAAAGCCCGAAAGACCTCTTGTAGCTCAGTGTGCAGAGGACAGCATTAGCAAAACTAGGGATATGATTTCTGCTAGAGCAGATGCTAGGAGAAGTAGAAGGAGAAGCATCTGGTAAAAGTGCTAAACGCATGGCCAAAATTGATTTACTTTTTACAGGATATCAAGCAATAAACTGGAAAGTAGAGCATAGTTATAAGTTGTTGAACGGAACTGTGCTGTTTTAGAAGTCAACAGATGTAAATGTAAATGTAATTCTCGGCACATACAGTGTATGCTACTATACAGTCCAGTACTACACAGAGGAAAAGAGGTCAGGCCATGTGAGAGCAGTTTGTGTGTGTATGTGTGTGTGTGTGTGAGCACTCGCATGTTTATTGTGGAGGAGCAGATTTTCAGGGGCAGTTTGTGAACTTCAGTATCAAGACCAGAATTCGTGAGGAAACAGACTGAACTGTGTTGCTAGACAGAAGAAGATGAAGATGAGGTGATAAGGTGTAAGGGATCAGCAGTCACCTTTCATACACTTCCTAGTCCTGGCTACATGGTTTTAGGTTCCAGCAATTTATTTTCCCCATCATTTAGTCCTTATTCCTCTAGAAGTTTATACTTTGCATGTTTTTTTTATAAGTAGTCATTTTCCTGTGAGATTGTAACATAATCCTACAGGAAAATTATTATTTTTGCAGGATCTGAGAGTGTCCTCATGTAGGGATTTTAACAGAAGCTCCTGCAGGAAAATTAGAGGGTAATTTCTGTTGGAACATTATGATAAAAATTCCTTCGAGAAATAGTCTTAGGTCTAAATTGTACATAGTAAAAATGCCAACTGTTTTAAAACTGTTTAGAAATCAATCCCACAGAGAAAGTTTGAATCGTATTCCAACACTTTCCCATAAATACACAAGGCAGTATTTCTTTTAAAAATAAATGTTATGCGCCCAACTGCACATTTGTATTGTTCCCTGAATACCGCATACCTTAGCATGGCAATGCAGTCTTGGTTGACAATACTGTAAGAGAGTGAATAACAAAATCAGAAAAAACCCCAGAGAGGAATCAACATTATCTGAAGGAAAAGTACCTGAAGGTAATTTACAGTTTTAGAAATAATACTATTTAATTTTGAAATGTTAAAGTAGAGAATTGTAATTTAATTTAAAACAGTGAGCTTATATCAAGAGACTGTATAGTGTGGGATGAAGGCTATTATGAATATAATTAGTTTGTCAGGCTAGAATCCAGAGGCAAATGTTTGGGTATAAAAGAGCCCAGTCTTGCTAAGGATCCCCGTTTGAATACATAATTCTGGGCAGTACAACATAAAATAATGGAATGTAGATTACAGAAACATTCACCTAGCACATTTTAATTTAAGCTTGGGCACCTTAGTGTGCTGTGTGTTGGTAAATATCCAGTATTAATAGGCCTATGCTGCAGTTACTTTCACTTAATTTGATTCTTTAACTCTGGTTAAAAGCTGGCAGAATCGAGTGTTTGTTCCTACACGCACCCGTCACGATCGCACCTGCTGGGCATTAGCTGCGCACCTGCTGTGCATTAGCGCCGCACAGGTGCATTAGATTTTAATCATTAGTATGTCTATTTAAGTTCCCCGACAGCCTTAGGTGCTGTCGGTCATTGTTTGGTGTGTCTGTCTTCAGAACCCACGTAACCTGCGTACTTTATGTTTGCCGTTTGCCTATTTTTGTGTTTTTGTTTTTATTAAATCACGTTTGATCCTCTCTCGCTGCTCCCTGCGTGTCTGTTCCGGCTCGCGCCTACACTCGCATCCCACGCCCGTTACACCACCATCCGTCAGCTAGGTTATATCCTGTATATATCGTATTTTACGAAACTGAAGAATATGCAAATGAAAGCCTCTTAAATTAAGTTTTAGTTACTTATTACATCCCTTACAAGGGACATAAGGGCTTTCTTTTTCTTTTTTACATTTTGAGCTTTGAATTTGAGTTTTGAGCATTTGACCAACACTGCCTCATCTGATGACACCGGGTCTTTGCTGATTCATTCTCATGGATGTACAGGAGGCTATATGATTTCCCGGGAATACAGTCGTATTCATGAACAGGCAAATAAATTCAGCTGTCACCAGATCTCATTTCAAGTGAGCATTTGTGGGATGAGATAGAATAAAATACAGTGTTACAGTCAGAATGGGTTCTGTTTTTCTTATTTATTTCAAGTTTATTGTATTGTATATATTCTCTTTATATTTTGTTGATTGCTGTCTGTGTATGTGACCAATAAAACATTGAATATTGCACTAGCTATTCGGACTACATCGACTACCAACGAATCCAACACAGTAGACAGTTTCCCTGAGGTCAGTACACCCTTCAACACCTTACTCGGACATGGCCTTGACTAATTGAAGGTGCAGATGGCAAGTGTAGGTTCACTGCAAGTGAATGGCTAGGAGTACTGCCTGTAATGCAGGGTATCCTAGTGGTTACGGTGGTCAACTCCCAGACAAAAGGTTGTAAGTTAAATCCCTGATATGTCCGGCATACCTGTAAGTGTTTTTGAGCAAGATGTTCCTTAATACTCATGTGACTGCAAGTCTCTTTGAATAATTTGATGTAATTGGAAAGGCCTAATCCTTTCATTTTATTTAGTTAAAATTCCTGACAATTTAATGCACTGCAAAAGATGAGGCCTCAAGTTGGTATCACATTATATAATAATTATGTTGAATATAATAACAATCAATTAGACTTATATAGCGCCTTTACAAGCTACCCAAAGCGCTTTACATGTCACATAGGGGACCCACCTCCACCATCACCAACACACAGTGGGATTTCTGTTTTTGTGCCAACTGAGATCCAGCTTCAAATACTGTACAGTATATATATATATGAATTTGTTCAATTTGTAGACAAATGTATCACAAGAATTAAAAAATTTGTATAATTAAAAACAGTTCCCAGTCAGGTTAACTTCCACACTGCTGATCAGGGTTAGGGTTAGGGTTAGGGTTAGTCTATGGCATTTCTTAATTAAAACTTAATCCTTTAAGGGAATTTAATCACCACAAATACCTCAGAGCTGTGCCTAGTTTGCACCAGGAGACCATAATGACTCTGCGGGCCATAGAAAACTAGAAATGGGTTCTCAGTGGGAAGTCCTCCATCTCACCAATGTTCATCAGGGCACCTGTCTTGTAATAGCATGCTCCAGGAAATGTCCTCTTCATTCTCACAAATTACAATGACAAATTGCAATTTCAACTGCATGAGCTCCTTTCTATCATTATTTCACAGACACATCATACTGTTCTGTCTTTCATTATTGTAATGGGAAAGGACTTTTGGACCCGTATACGAGGACATACTGCTGTGGGAGGGTATATAAGGGCATTGGGTTCTAATGGGATCTCACTAGAGATGACAGATTCAAGTCTTTTTAAAGATTCAAATCTTTTCACTCCGTTCAATGAAATCTTTGATTCTTTCATTGAATGGAGTCGTTCACCAAGTAGTTTAGTGAAACTTCCGGTTTCCCAAAATAAGGCACTCACAACTGAGATACCCCGATATCATTTGAGAGTCACTCGTTCATTGAACGAACGTTTGATCTTTTAGGCGTGAAACAACATTTGGTCAGTTACTCAAGTGAATTGGTCAGTTCTCCCAACCAATATTGTGACCCTAAATATGCCAATAGCCCACCTGCAAAAAGATATTTGCTCAGAAACGTCTATTAAAACAAGGAAAGCCATCAATTCACTTAAAAGATTAGTTCCTTTTGAACGAATCGTTCATGACCGAAACATCTCTAGATCTTGCCAAGGATCCTTCAACCACATGTTGCCGGTGTTAAAAAGCAGAGACTGATAGTAGTAGTAGTCTGACAGCAGAACAGACTACTACAACTGTCTACTACTGACTAATTGGGAGGACATTTAAGGTAATTTTGAATTAGGTCGGTCACCACCTTAATGTTACCTTAGTATTTGCATAACAATGAATATTTATGTAATGTGTCTTCTTTAGCATTCTGTCTGGTGGCAGGCCATAGCAGTTCATTCAGTTTGTGAAAATAAGAAGGTATTACCTTTTGGTGTGGTTGCTATTTTATCTATAAGGTCAATAAAGGTTAAAGTGATTTTAACAAATAACTAGGTGATTATGATGTGCAACTTGAGTCTGGTTTTGTTACAGATTGCTCAGACTGCTCAGACTTAGTTTAAAAACAATTATTTTTTTGGTTTATTTCGTTTTTGCTGTTTTGTCCTGGTGCCTGTATTTACCCTGTATTTTCTTTCCTTTGTCTCTTCCTCCACTCCGTGTACTATACTACCCAGTGTGTAGTATAGTGACTGACATCCCCACATCATTATTTCTGAAGTGTTTCCTGGCCTATTGTGTTTTTAACTGAAATAAATGTGTTATATGTTTGTATACGCAAGCCTCTGTCTTCCTTCACTGGACACCCAGTGTGCGGACTGAAACTATAAAAGGTCAAATTATAGTTGCGTCGGGTTGGGTCTCTCCCCCTAGTGAGAGTGGGGTGGTCAAATTACCCATTAAAAATATATTGCCTGACAATTGGGAATAGAATCATGTATTTACTTAATAAGCCATACTGTACGTAGCAGAAAAACAGACATTTATTAATGTATTTATGTACAAGTTCCAGCTTTCAGGTCCTAGCACTAATTATTGAGAGAGATTTAAGATTTAAACTGGAATTTTACATTTGATAAAAGTAAATGCTCAAACTTCTGTCAATTTTTGACAGCTACTTCAAGTAAATAAGATAATTGACCACACAACCTCCAAATCAACTCCTAAAACAGCACGAGTTAACGGTTATACTTATTAGCTTAAGGCTAAGCTGGATGTATTTTTTGTCTGCAATATTTCCTGTGATCACATCAAGAGCACAAGAACACATCATAGCTGTCGTCAGTTTTATCTATATGGTCATATCTGTCTGGCAGACAGCCTTTTGCATCCTTCAAGAAATGCTATATGGCTGGCACTATGCTACATAACTGACCTCTTACAACTTCAAACCCCCTCGTGTTCTCCACGCCTCAGAATTTGGTCCCCTACTTTGTATTCCCAGGTTGAGGCGAGGGCTCTGTGCAGGTCAGTCAGGTTCTTCCACACCAGACTGTGCAAAGGGGCATTGTCATGCAAAAACAGTAAAGGGCACTCCCCAATATGCTGCCACAATGTTGGAAGCACACAATTCTCTCAGTCTTTATCATTGTATGCTGTAACATACAGGATTTGTAGGATTTCCCTTCACTAGAATTAAGGGGCCTAACCCAAACCAAAACTGTACATTTGGCCCTATGCATATTCAGGCAGGTAGCAGGCGACCACCAAACCCAGATTCGTCCATCAGAATGCCTGAGTGTGATTCATCGCTCCAGAGGCACGTTTCCACAGTCCAATGGCGGCACGCTTTACACCACTCCAGCCGATGCTTGGCATTGCTTGGCTTGTCCATAGAAACTCATGAAGCTCACAACAACAATAGTTCTTGTGCCGACGTTGCTTCCAGAGGCAGCATGGAACTCGGTAGTGAATGTTGCAATGGAGGACAAAGGACTTTTTATGCGCAACGTGCTTCAGCACTCTGCAGTACTGTTCTGAGTTTGTGTGGCCTACTGCTTCATGGTTGAGCTGTTGTTGCTCCTAGGCATTTTTACCATTACTTACAGTTGACTGGGGCAGGTCTAGGAGGGCAGAAATTGAATTAACTGATTTGTTAGAAAAGTGGCATCCCATCACTGTGCCACATTGAACTTACTTACACTTAGCTCTTTAATATGCATTTTACTGTGTACGTTTGTCTAAGTGAGTGCATGGTTGTATGCTTGATTTTATGCACCTGTTATTAATGGATGTGTCTGAAACAGCCAAACCCATAACATTTGTGTCTACATACGTTCTGCCATGTAGTGTATATTATTATTATTATTATATTTTTAAGTCAAAATTATACTATAACTATTTTGGAAGCTTTAATGCTCCCTGGACCCATGTGTATATGTTTATATCACCAGTTGGCCTCTGTCTCCATTAATATTTACTCAATAAGTGAACATTTTATGGACCAACATTAATTAACTACCCTCCAATTACATGAAAAGACTGAAATATTTATAGTTTCATGTCCAAAATGAGGAATAGTGATATAGGTATCCTAGAAAAAAGGAGACCAGTCTTTCAACATAACGAGAATTGGATAGATCCTCCCAAAAACATACCAGTAACCTTAACATGCAACTCAAGGAAACCTCAGTCATAAAAGTCCTCAGATAAGTCATGGACATAGACTTTTGTGGTCCCTCTTAATAATTATTCAATATTCACAATACAAAACATTTACATCAATCAGTAAGGGATAAAGTCAGGCCGCTGCCAATAAATCTGTCCAACACACACAAACACACACAAAACACGCACACAAACACTGATTTAAAGATTATAACTCTGTCTTGTAATGTTTGCTAGGTCCACTTGAATCTGACCGCAAGTCATCCTTTAGCCATTGGTTGAAAACAGCAACAGGGTCGATATTCCAGTGTTTATGGAAAGAGATGGGAACCTGGTGAGCTAAAAAGTCCCTGGCATAGTCCTCTGGTCGGGCCTGGAAGGTAAGATAAAACGGGTTTTTAGATTTGCCACAAAATGTTCTAGAAATCTGTTTCACGGTCAAAGAACTAAACAGTGAAAGCTTGTGTTCTCAAAGCCTAAGGAGAACAAGGTTACTGAAATGTTTTAGAAGGCATTATTTTTACCCAAACTTTTGTGGCTTACTTGAGTCACTGTCAGACTGACAAACACACTGACACGCAGAGAGCAAGAAAGAGACGATCAGAAACACCAGCAGAGAGAAATGGAAGGTCTAGACAAAACAACAGGCTGTAATTCTGTAATTGTACAACGCTATTATGACCTGGTGAAAGAGCGGGCTGTGCGTAACAGGAAGTCCGAGGGCGTTGAAGCACATCCCCAACACCATGTCATCAGGCGCGTCGTTACTGTAGCACTTACAGCCGCTCTTCAGGAGCCGGACCACTGCCTCCCTGGTGAACACCATGCTGAGTGAACAGCACAGATCAGAAAAACATAAGAACACACAAGATTAGCCTGTACATATTAGCACAGGGTGCTAATTATGTTAGAAATTGTATATTCCGAAGGTTCTTTCTATTTGCTTTATTTATTAATCGGTAAACTCTTGACTCCTTTTGCGTTTAAACACATGTCCACAGTGTGGGCGGCTGTAGGTGGAGGGGTAGAGAACAGTGTGGACCAATGCGCTGTAGGGGGAGGAGCAGAGACAAATGCAAGCCGCTCAACACAGCGGGGGAGGGGCATGCGTTCTCAGAGTTTCAAGCCAAAACAACGTTTTCGTTGTGGTGCAGACGCTGCTAATTCCCGACACAAATCAACGAGTGAAGTGGGACACCAAGTAGGAAGTCAAACTTTGGTCTTTGATTAGGTTTCCGTGGTTGGATGTGGGACCTCGCTGAGAAAGCACACAAAAAAGTTATCTTCAGGTGCCACAAAATCCCATTGGCACTCCAAATACAGTTCAGAAAATAACCCTGTTGTGAAAATTGCCAGTTGCAGCGTTAAATGTCACAGTCTCGCTAAATCGAATTTCTTCTGGAGTTCAGTCACAAAGCACAACAATAAAGTCTACCTCCAGAAAGTGCAGATGGAATACAATTGTCTCCAGTTTGTACTGCTGCAATCTTTTAAATGTCATTTGGGAGTCTATTTATACGTATTAAAATAGGTTTGAAAATGATGCATACAAATTTCAATTTAAACAAATTGATTCAGTATCAAACATAGCTTATGTACTTATTGTTCAGTTTGAAATAAAATACGTAGCGACAGTTCATGCATGCCAGTTTTGAAAAATTAAGTTCTGATTAGAAATGTCATATTATAATGACGTACCAAAGCCATTAGCGTGAGGCTAATGGCTTTGGTGAACTTAATCTCCTGTGAGGCTTTGTGAACTTAAAGGTCCAGTGTGTAATATTTCAGAGGATCTAGTGACAGAAATGCAATATAAGATCCATAACTATGTTGTCA
>JAOEHI010004256.1:0-10151 GCA_025447815.1 Percopsis transmontana | reverse complement strand
CAGTAAAAACAGAAGATTATTTACATTATTGCCAGGTAATAACTGATGTGAAATGAGAGAGGGAGA
Source organism: Percopsis transmontana (assembly GCA_025447815.1). NCBI lineage: Eukaryota > Metazoa > Chordata > Actinopteri > Percopsiformes > Percopsidae > Percopsis > Percopsis transmontana. The sequence continues at coordinate 10,085 of JAOEHI010004256.1, read as the reverse complement.
GAGAGAGAGAGGGAGGGAAAATGTGCATTATAACAAGGCCTCTTCACCCAGCTTCCTTCATGAATAACAAATAGAGCAGCCGTCAGCACAACACATGAAAAACATTACCGCATTCCCTCAACTGTCTGGTTTTCTGCTGCTAGGCCTGAGACACACTGAGAACATTGGGACAGCTTTATGTGAACCTCCGAGTCTTCATCGCATTCGATTGCGTTTGTTGGATCAAAGCTCAGAATTCAACAGGTTTCCCACCTTTCAGACAATCCCTGGATTTTATGTATTATTAGTATGTGGTAATTTCCAATAGAGTCTCTCCATCCTTTATAACAATTACTTGGACTATACTGTACATTCTTTATGATGCATAAAGTCTGTTATGATTTTTTTTGCTTCAGAAAATCTAATTATGTGAAAAGATCATTTAGTAGTCTGTAATGTTTATATTACTAATGTTCAATTGTTCAATAAACAGTTTGTTGTAGACTACTTTAACTTCAATTGACTATTTAGGCAAATATTAAAATTACTATCACATTGATTGTTTATCGCTACCAACTGCACACAAATATTTCGTTTTTTGATTGCATCTGTGCTTTGACCCCACATCTGAATAAGGTCTTATTCAACCCCTTCAAGAAAGCCATTTGACTGGCTTGTTGGGAGGGAATTGCAGAACACCACTGATCTGTTTCCATAGTGATGAAAAAAAGGGTGCTTTATAGGCCTACCAGACTGCTTACTGATGATTTCATATTTACGGGTCCTCTTTAATTCAACATGTCAGCAAACTATGAAATTGTGTTTCGAAAATGTAATTATGATGGACATCTTTACTTATCATGAGTAACTCAAATGCCATGACACTCCCCCCAAACACACACACACACACACACACAAGCAAATATGACTTTAACATATAATATATTGATGTTGTACTTTCTTTCATCTCCTTTTATATCCAGTCCCAAGACAAATTGACTGGGGAAAAAAGTAGCCTAACTGACACATAAATAAAAATAAATACTAAGGTCAGAAATTAATGCGGTGTAGAGAGATGAGAATTAGTTAGATTTACTACAGGTTTAGTTGACATACAGTATCATGCCTAATTCGCAAATTCCATAGGCCTACTGTATGTGCGGATAAATAAAACCGCTTGCACCTTGCTCACCATCACGGCGCGTCAAACCATTGTGGCCTTTCCTTCAACGTATGAAAAGAGGAGCGCATTAAGATGCACGAGGCGTATAAACCCTCTGTGTACCGAAACCCGGCTTGTATTCTTGTGAGGTCTTGTTGCTCTGCACTATAATAAACAGACAACCATGGCTAGGGGCTATTTAGCCTACCTATAGCCTCGGCAAAATTATTTTGTCTAGGCTATCTACAGGGGCTTGATAATCGGATAATGTATTGGGTAATTCTATTAATCAACGTAACAATTAACATGTAGCTAAGTCAAAACTCTTTTAACACCCTAGGGGGGGGGGAATGAAAACTATTAAGAATAGGATAACGTAAAACGTTTGCAATATGTGTGTAGTCTATAGTGTTAAAGTAGGCCTTCAACAGAAAAAATAAACAGTAAAAACTGAGTTTTATGATCACACAGAAACACTCCTTTTGTCCAACATGTGTGGGTTTTTATCTGGAAATTTTTGTCAAATGCTATTCCTTTTTTGTCCCTTTATTTGTTTCAAATTACTTTGCAGCTGAGGATGAAATGTTCTACATTTGACCAAAATATTTAATGTTGATATATTCCTCGCAGGCTCTAAGAACTTTGTGCACCTACGGCTGAATTCTGAGACAGACTCCTCTTTGGGTGTACTTGCCCAATCAGCAGGAGCTCTGCGCAAACTTCTTCTTGTAATTGGATGGAGACGGGAAAGGCGTGCGCATTCTTGGCACTGGGTACACACTCTTGTGTCTACGCAGTGGAGGACGCAGCGGATTAAAGCAGCGGTTGTGAGCGAAATTGTGCGCATTGGGTTTAAAAGTTGGTATCATCTCTATTTCAAAACATTAATATCACACAAAAGGGTAGGAACAAACACAGGAACAGTTCGAAAGCTACGTCCCTCGGTAAACATCGGTGGCTTGTGTTTTTCTCTGAAACCATCACGTTTATGGATTAAACACTCGCCGAGTTCCTGGGATAAGAAAAAGTTTTCATGGCTTTTATTTTTCGCAGCGGAATCAATAAGAACGCTTAAGCAAGCCAGTCCACGAAAATCTATACACTGAACAGGTCTTTAGTCTTTAGTCTTTTAACTATTTCAAAGATCATTTCGTTTTTGCTTTACAGTTATTTTTGATTTATGCGTGGATTCGAACAAACAAGGAATCTAATCAAACAACAGATAAAAGACAGTTGAACTTTTAATGGTGTGGGGGAATGGCGACAGCCACCTCGAGTCCGTATCTGGTTAGCAGCAGGATCTTATCGTCCGGCTCAGTGCTGCACTCTGAGCGCAGAGGCGGGGGCATGCAGCCCGGCAGTACCGCTGTCACCACGGTGTCTGGTGGCTACAGGGGGGACGCGTCCCTCAAGATGGTACAGAGTGACTTTATGCAGGGAGCCATGGCGACGAGCAACGGGGGGCACATGCTAAGCCATGCCCACCAGTGGGTGACATCTCTGCCTCACGCTGCAGCCGCGGCAGCAGCGGCCGCGGTGGCGGCTGCCGAGGCCAGCTCTCCCTGGTCCTCGAGCTCCCAGCCGCAGGACCTTAAGAGAAACGCGGCAAGGGAGGACCTCCATTCGGGCTCCGCTCTCCACCACAGGTCCCCGCATATTGGAGCTCACCAGACCCACCCGGCCGGTTGGGGGAGCGCGTCCGGTGCGCACATTAGCATCGCGGAGGGACATCAGCAGCAGCAGCAGCAGCAGTCTCTGATCTACTCCCAGCCCGCCGGCTTCACGGTGAACGGGATGCTCAGCTCGCAGGGTGCGCAGAGCCTAATGCACACGGGGTTGGTTCGCGGGGACTCTCCGGAGCTTGACCACGCAACCCATCATCATCATCATCACCATCATCCTCATGCCCATCATCACCAGCACGGCCACCATGCCCACCTCCACCAGCACCACGGGCTGAGCCATGAACCACACTCTGACGAGGACACTCCGACGTCGGACGACCTGGAGCTGTTCGCCAAACAGTTCAAGCAGCGCCGTATCAAGCTGGGCTTCACCCAGGCGGACGTGGGCTTGGCGCTGGGTACCCTGTACGGCAATGTCTTCTCCCAGACAACCATATGCAGATTCGAGGCGCTTCAGTTGAGCTTTAAGAACATGTGCAAGCTGAAGCCCCTGCTGAATAAATGGCTGGAGGAGGCAGACTCGACGACAGGGAGTCCGACCAGCATAGATAAGATCGCAGCTCAGGGCAGAAAGAGGAAAAAGCGCACCTCCATTGAAGTAAGCGTGAAGGGCGCGTTGGAGAGCCACTTCCTCAAGTCTCCCAAACCCTCCGCACAGGAGATCAACTCTCTGGCGGACAGTCTTCAGCTGGAGAAGGAGGTGGTCAGGGTCTGGTTCTGCAACCGACGGCAAAAAGAGAAGCGTATGACGCCGCCCGGACTGCCGCATACACCGGAGGACGCGTATTCACAAGTCGGAAACATGGGCTCGGACACTCCGTCCCCCTCTATAGACTGTAAGAGAATGTACAGCGACACGTGAGCACATCCCAGTCACAATATTACAGACGATCCCTAAAGACTTCAAATATGTAAGTCCTTGATATTTTTGACCAAATCTTCAGAGTCACATTATGTCTTCTGAAATAAGGCCATGAAGTTGAAGGTCGAGAAATGAAACAGAACTCGGTCCCTTGTTTCCTTTGGTTTAGAAATGTCATGTGTGTAACTGTATTTCATCGCAGGAAAAAGACCTGTCTTATGCATCTTCTTATATTGTTCTGCACTATGAATTAGCCAAAAATATATTTTTGGTGAAAGTTAATTTTGAAACTATTGTACATACATTTTTTAAAGCATTCTACCAAATTTGACACATTTTATTAAATTAAATTATATAGACTGTACAGTCATTATAATTTGGAGACGTTACACTTGAATAGGCCTACACGCTGTCTTTGACAAAAAAAGTTCCCTTGTAATGCTGCAAAGTTTGCTGTCCCAAGCTTTGTTCTGCTTGATGTTTTGAATGAGCAATAAGACCTTGTTCCTTTAAACTTGTTTCCCATCTTTGTGTCATGTGCATGTGTTGTTTAAATTTCGATCACACTTGATATGGTTAAATGGTCATTTTAATACTGTTTTCTTGATAGGAACCTTGTCTTTTTTTTTTAAGAAGGGCACATTTCTTTTACTCTTAAACTTTGTCTTTTTATGTAATGGTATTGGCTATTTATTTATTTTGCACTGTGTTTATTTTTTATGGATATAGAATAATTAATAAATTTCTCATATAAAGAAAATATTTTGTTGGAAGCTGTGAGATGTCCACACACACATGCAATATATAACATATTATAAATAACAGTATTAGTTATACTGGCTGCTGCCTTCACAGATGTGTCAGAGAAAACAAAAATAAAGTGAATGTCAAATGGTAACAAAATGCATACAGACACGGGAAATCAGCAGTTGTTGAGAAAGTGACAAAATACAATACAAGTCTTTCTTTTGTGACTTTACTATTTATTAATAAAACAAGAAGGTATCTACATAAACCATATTCAATTATTTGATCTAAAGAACAATATACTTTGTGTTATGTAGCAAATCTCCTCATTAAGATTTGTAATGGTATTAAATAATTGTTGGGAAATATGCGATTTTGTGGCTGGGTTCTGTGGCGTTCCTCTGCTGACAGGCCCATGGACTGCAGGTCTGTGGAACACAGCCAGCGAAGGTCGGCAAGCCCAGCTGGCAGCTCACCTCTGCGGCGGTTGCCAAGGTGACGGCGAGATGGAGTGACAGGATGGACCAGTCAGGAGAAGCGACTCTATTGCCACAGTTGATGGGGTTTAGCACATGTAAGATCATGGATGCTGGCTTACAGTAAGACTTTGAGTGAGACTACATCCACATGCAGAGGTACCCTTAATGTAAATTCACATTTGACTGAATGGTTTAAATGTGGCGATAACACCCAAGTAGAGCTGTTTCAATCAAACCTGAAGGAAGGGTCAAAGGTTAGTGAGTGGAGAGAGCACAGAGGAAACCAGCTTCTGGCTTAACTTCCAGGTTAATACATAACCTCTCTGAGTTTCAGTAATTGTAGATAGATTGACCTTTCAACTAATACATTCCTAACAAAGTGACAGTATAGGCCAAGGGAAACTAGAACACACAAGCAAGCACAAATACACACGCACACCCACACAGGCGTGCATAAGTGTTGACGGATGCTAGCTCTGGAACATGGAAGCCGCTTCATCAGCCGATTGGACCTATACAGTACTCATGAGAAGAGAGGCAGCTAGTCATTACTTACTAAGTAACAAACCCTCACATAAACCAAGTCAAATTACACAAAGGCTAAGCAGGAATCCTGCTCTATATCAGCATTAAAAAGCTATTATAATACAGACATTACATTATTTTACGTATAATTTCACATCTATTTGTCTGTTTGTGTTTGTCTTCAGTCCTTGTGCAGTGCATCAGTGCTAAATAAATTGCAACTCAATATACTACTTCACTTTTACAGTCCTAGGTACACATGCATGCACTCGCAAACATGCGTGCATGTGCATCTGTTAACCGTCTGAGCTCTCAGGTGCCAGGGAAACTCTGGCCTCATAAATAGCAACTTGATTGCTGATATGTCAGTGCTTCTTTGATTGGGGTCTGCAGGTATAGTGCAGCAATAACTCCAGCTCAACCTTCTACATTACCTATCTAACTCTCTCATATGTAGATGGCTACGTGATGTACGGACAACCAGAATGCTAATGCCTAGGGCTGCTGCAGCTGTGAATGACGCCAGTCCAGCTCCGTTACAACTGACAGGCACAGATGGTCTTTCCTACATGAGACCTCAACCTTCTCAGTCAAACTGATCAAAACATAAAGGGAAAAGCAAGCGAGCTGTTATTAGCTAGCTTGAATCATTATTAAATAAAGTAATTTTAAAGGACGGGGTTGCTTTCATATTATTTGACGCTAAGGATGTGTACTTTTCAGTCATTTGTATATCAAGTATATTATTCCACAATGCTTTATATGCATTATAGAAAAAGCAACCACGTCCTTTAAAATTACTTTATATAATGCATATAAAGCATTGGGGACTAATATACTTGATATACAAATGACTGAAAAGTCCACATCCTTAACATCAAATAATATGAAAACATGCTAACACAGTACACTGTAATCATCCATAGTTGGCCCCTAACGTATTTCCCAAGAGTTTCAACAGCCCCAGTACTCTGATAAAAATGGAGGAAAAATCTAAGCTCATAGGATTGTAGTGTGATCCCCTCAAAGCTTAGCGATGTAAAGATGGAAGATAGGGGTGGAATTAGAGGATAAAAAGGCCCTTTTAAGGTTTATGCCATCAGGCAAAGTCTCGACTCTGCATATCAATGCCAGAGTTTTAAAGGTATGTGCACAGTCTATATTGTTCCAGCCCAGTTAAATTGCACAGGTTTAAACTAGGCCTACCTCATGTATCCAGGCTGTTTAATGGAGCAGAGAGTACAGTAATGGCCTATACATGCACCTGCTATGTTATACAGTATTTAGCACAGAAGGTTACTTTATTGTTAACATGACAAGGACGTAATTACCTTTTCCAATAACAGCTGCAGTTATAATTGCTCATAAATGTTCCTACAACCTTGTTCAGAGGTACTTTACACAACACGATTATTAACGTTTATGGCGCGATATTTCATTGCTTAGTTCGTGTTGCTCAGGTCTGTGGTTCAGCTACGGCCGGAACTGCACAGATCCAGAAGATTATTTTTGTCATTATTATTATTTTGTCAATATTATTTTGTCCTTTTTGTCATCTACCCCAGCTTTCTCTCTCTCTCTCTCTTTCTCTCTCTCTCTCTCTCTCTCTCTCTCTCTCTCTCTCTCTCTCTCTCTCTGTCTTTCTCTCTCTGTCTGATCTGTTCATTACCAGTCTCCACGTTTAGGTGTTAATTATTGTCACATAGCGGAGACTGGTTTACCACCAAACTCTAACACTGATTAACACATTGTTCCTTGCTCAAGGTGAACCCCTGCTCCTATGAAACATGCTGTACCTTCCCTCTAAAAGCTGTGGCATGTATCAGATACGTGTGTGTGTCTCTTTCTCTAGTCCACATTGTTGTCAAAGATGCTTCAAAAGTGGCACCAAACCTCTGCTCTGTCTATTCGGACTCTTTCGGTGAGTGACGGAGTAGGCTACCAAACTCTCTCCATCAGGAAGAAATTAAAGCAAACATCTGTGGAATAATGGACAGCAAAATGAATTCTCTAGCCGGCGAGCGTGCTGTGTGGGTGCCAGTGCCACCGAACGTGACCAGCATGCATGTGCCAGATCACTGGAGTGGAACCCTTTTGATGGCTACGTTCGACACATGGGCATGATGCCAATTTAGACAAGCATGCCCAGGATGAGACACCGCCTCTGCATGCTAAGTGTGTGAGTATACAGCACAGTGTGCACGTCTGTGTGTATGTGCGGGTTTGTGTGCGCGTTTGCGTGAGAGTGAAGAAAAAGTAGTATTTGAATAAAACAGAATAAAATAGAAAAGGTTTGCCAGTGCATCATGTACAACTAAAATGTTGAGCTAATCAGATTAATCGAAAAGTTGTAATTTGTAAATGCAGTGTTGCAGAAGATCAAGGCTCTGAAAGCGAATGGAAATAAAACTAAAATTACAATGCTGCCATCTCCTGGACAACGCTCTTAATGCAGGTCCCTGCCTCCACAATAGATCCACGAAGACCTGTTAAAAGGGGAAAATAATTTGAAATAGACACGGAGAACAATCCAGCGATGCATTGAGGGGGATACTTTTATGTCTAACTTCTAAAAGACATTAGGATTTCTTAAATGAAATTCCCCAATCCTTATGCCGCACTGCAACTTTAAATCGGTGGCGTGCTCGTCTTCTGGGGTGTCAAGGCGAGCAGGATGCTGTACGCACGATGACAATCGATAAACCAGTGAAATGGTAGCAGTGCCGTTACTGTGTTTAGGAGAGCCCTGGCCCCTTTATAGTTCTATGCCTGGCACACAGAAAAAAACGGTTTAGGTATGGACGCCTACCACCTGCCATTGCCTCCGGACTGTGCGTAAGCAGCACCGCGCTCCACCACAATTCATCCATCAGGTAGGCTATTTCACATATTTATTTTTTATCAATCGATCCGATGTACAGTAGACTATTATATTTATGCCCTTATCATTTATAGCGTTATTCAGGCAGAATATGATAGGTTTGCTGGAGATTTTAGGCCTAGTCGTTATTAATGAGGGGAATGGGTTTAGCAGGGGATTTATACATAGATACATTTTTAATCAATTTTAATGATTGGCTACAGCTACAAATAGTAGGTGTAGTAGTTGGAGGGGGGGGGGGGGGGATATAGGCTACTATTTACTGTACACTTGTTATACACAATGAACAGACTGAACGAGACAGGCAGACACAGGCTATAATCCCATATGTGTTGTCTGGAATAAAATAATCATAATAATCAGAAAGATATTGATTTTTGACTGTAATGTAACACAACTCGCAATTTAATAACAACATGCAGAAAACAGAATCACATGGTAAAAGTAGTCAATATGTTCCACTCTTATTATCTCTCATTTAAAGAATGCCGGTAAATAACAAAGCATCCTCCTTAAATAGCGTGATTTACAATTCATTTGACATTATTAAACTATGCAATGACATTATTCATTTTAAATGATTATGGCCTGCATCGTTTTATTTCATTATAAAAATGATACATGATACACAATGAACAATAGCAGGTCCGGTACCGTGGTTGTTTAAATTCCTCTGCAGTAGAGGAATGCATTTTCCTAATGTGTTACCCCAGAGTTGGTTGGATTTTCCTGGGCAGGGCAAAGTGAACTGACATCTCAGCATAGCTAAAGAGGCTAATGTTACATGTGTCTCTCGCAGTTTGACACTCAGCTTTTGGCCTTGTGTTTTTTCTGACCATAAAACCACTAGCCCGTAACAGATTGATGATTAGACGTTTTACAGAGCCTCTGATAGTGAAAACATTTTGTGACAGCCATTTGCACAGGGGATGAGAGTGGGGGTTGCTTGTTGCCATGGAACTGATGACCTTGTTGCCAAGGCAACAACCAGTAACACTACGCACTAGCCGAGGTACAATTTTGTGTAAAAATTTACAACCAATCATTTTCCTTTCCTTTACCGGCATTGTTGAAGCCACAATAACTGCACGGATTGTTGTATTGGTATAAAATGATTCACCTTAGGTCAAGTGGACATCGTAAATATTTGGCTATGATTTACGTTGGATTTTTGCAACTGAAAGCATAAGGCTTCCACCATGGCAGCAAGCATACTACACTGTTAGGGTATACTCGTAATAATATTGTTACCTTATTTCAATAACATTCCTCTTTTTTGTAGGTCCTAACTCTCCATCCGCCCAGTTGTGCTACCAACACACACATACACACACAGAACACATCGTCCCGCCACCCAGGGCATTACAGGAAGGTGGATGCCATAGCAACAGAGGGGTCCTGTGTGTGAGTGCTTTTGAAGATGCCTTTCACTTTCATGGCGGCATCATCCAGCACCGAGCCACTCCCCCAGACTGAGCCTCCGATAAACACACAGGCGACAGAACGGTACGTCAAACAGGTGCATCTCTGTTTGTGTAGAGAACGTATGAGCCTGTGAGCCTTTAAAAGCTGTTAATCATCAACCCCATTGAAACCCTCAGCCTGCAAACAGTATACCTTAGATCAGTGGTTCTTAACCTGGGTTCGATCGAACCCCAGGCGTTCGGTGAGTCAGTCTTAGGGGTTCGGCGGAGGTTAAGACACACCCGACTCATATGATTCGTGATGACACGCCCCCCTTCGGTGGGTTCGGTGAATGCGCATA
>JAOEHI010004255.1:0-10152 GCA_025447815.1 Percopsis transmontana | reverse complement strand
CCCCACCCCCCCCCCCCCCCCACCCCCCCCCCCCCCCCCCCCCCCCCCCCCCCCCCCCCCGCCGGGGCCCCGGCGGGCCGCGGGCGCCCCCCCCCCCCCGAGAGAGAGAGAGACATGGAATACAACAGCAGAGCTGAGATCTACTTGAAGGGGATTATTTTAAAAAGCCACTTTCCTTTTTTACTCAAGGTCAGACCAAAGCATATCTAATCCTGGAACACTGCTCCAGGGATCTCTCTCTCTCACACACACACACAAGTCTATAATCGTGTGATATACTGCAATATACAGTACTTTAAACACACACACACACACACACGCACACTTCCAAGCTGAAGAGAAGACTAGAGAGAGCTGTGTGAGGATAATAGTGAGTATAGAAGAGTTACAGCCACTATGTACTGGGAGGGGCATGCACTATCTTGGTTTCACACCAATGGTATCAACCACAAGGTTGATACCTGATTTCCAGACACAAATCAAGTAGTGTCCCTTTAAAGCTGAATTCAAATACAATTACAATTTACAATTAGGTCCTTGAGCAGACGCTTTTATCCAAAGCGACTTACAATTACATGGTACTATTACATGGAGCAGGTAGGGGTTAGGCATCTTGCTCAAGGATGCTTACAGGTAGGCCAACTCTGGGGCTCGAACACACGACCTTCCGGCTGAGAGACCAACACCCAGAACAAGGGACTATCCTGCCACCTATTCCACCTATCCTGCCACCTATACGTTTTTCATTTTTTTTGAGGAATTGAGGAAGCATCCTGCTATCGATAACTCCCCCTGTTGTCTCACTCCCCGACGGCAAAAACAACAAAGATGGAGGCGCATCTGAGGGGTGCTCTGGCATCCTGCTGTAGTTGGGCAATAGGTCACAACATATCACTATTGTACCCCTCACGACACCAAAAACGTGGACTGCACTTTTTAAGTTTGATAGGATTATGATTTTATTCAGATACATTTTAATCCTTGGTGAAATCTTGTGAGAAACAGCCAAGTATATAAACAAGACTAGAATGACAAAAATGTCATTAGCATGGTGCAGGTGTAATGTCTCAGTATACCTACATTGACGATTATAACGTATAGGCTACGTATTTAAATCGAGGTTTGTCTTAGTGTAAGATGAGGATATGCCGCTAATGGTGGGGTTGGGGGTTCATGGTCAGAGAGGCAGAGGAAGATCTTGTCACACTGAAATGCCTCCCCCTTTCTCTTCTGACAGGAGTTATGTCAAAGAGGGACAGCCCTACAATAGAATGTGTGTGTGCGCGTGTGTGTGTGTGTGCTCGCATGTGTGTCTGTGAGAAACAGAGAGAGAGAGAGAGAGAGAGAGAGAGGTGAGTCAGATTCTCAAGTACTCTGCACTCTATAGGGGCAGATGATGACACAGTAAACACACACACAAAAGGACCCTTCTTTACAGTTATCTACGTAATACCTGTCCCCTAAAGGTACAAAGATTTGCCTAGGCTTGACTGTTGCTGCCAGGTGAGATCATGTTGCATAACCAGCAGCTGTACCTGTTTTAATCTCAAATCATATCAAAATCTAATAGCCATAATATATAATATAATAATCCTAATCAATAGCCTTAATCACATCACTATAATCTCTCTATTACACATATAGATACACACACACACACACACACACACACACACATTCCAACGGTGTCTGTCTAGTTTGTCACATCTTAGTACTTATGTTCCCGCACGACGCCGCGCGCACACGCACACACAAACGGCCAGCCGCAGCGATCCAACGCCGCTGTCGCGACAACATCACGAAATGGCGGAACCTGCTGTTATTTTATTCACATACAACGTGTGTCTGTTTTCATATGGGACCGTGTGTGTGTGTTTGTTTGTTTGTGTGTTGCAGAAGCTAAGGCCGCTTGCGCGAGGCGCTACATCTGCCCTAAATTGGCAACAAGACAGAGCGGCCTATAATAATCTTGTCCACAAACATCGGGAGTGTGCACGCTTTATGCGCGCATGTACGCGCTCGCGAGCAAGCCTCATTACATCACGTCCCGACTGTAGAAAAAATATACAGATTTTTAGTGGTTGAAGCGAAGGCAGGAAACCGTTAACGAATCCTTCAGCACACCCCCATCTTGCTCTCCCTCTTCCTCTCTCTCTCATCTCTCTCTGTTTGTCGCATCAATACTTATCGCCTTTCGTGCGCGTGTCCAAAGGATCTGCACTCAATCGTCGTCTCTGATTTCCTGCATCGCTAAACGGCGATCACCGGCCCGCACTCGCACGCGCAACCTAACGCACAGCGGTCGCGGGGAGACACATCTCTCGACGTTAACGGGCCTTAACGGGGAAACGGAGGGCAGGTGTTTTCAACATCCTCTTATTCTCGACTACTATAGGCTAGGCCATTACAGCCCCAGCGAGCACGCACACGTATGCTTGGACACACACACACACACACACGCACACCGACAGACAGACACAGATAGACAGACAGACAGTTACCCGAAGTGCAGACAGGTCTATCTCGTCCAGACTGCGCGCGGGGGAGTCGCTCGCCATGATGCTCTCGGTTAAAATGGGACTGGAAGCACGAGCGTCTTCGACGACCATCGGCCGAGAGAGAACAACAACACACCACCGTTAAATCCCCCCGGTACAGTCCCCCGGTGAGAATTATCCTTTCCCGGTCACAATCCGTCCAGTTCACCGCAGGCTCGATGCGTGGCGTTGCGGACACTACATGCTCCTGTTTGCGCGCCCGGACAGGCGCAGGACAGGAAAACACAAACACACGGACGGGGAGACGTACCCTCTCTCGCTATCCCTCTTTCACACACACAGATACATCCACACTCACAGTACAGCGCCCCGGAACCGCGTCTGGACGTGCCAGTCTCGGCCAACGTGCGGGAGTGGCCTTCGGTGGGCGGCAGGCGGGTCTCTTAGGTTAGACCCGCCCACAATGTCACACACACACACACACACACACATCCGCCTCCTGTCGCTTGTCACACCTGTGTAAAACAATTGATGACAAAATAGCCTACCAAAACACGAAGCGACAGTATGTGTGTGTGTGTGTATGTGTGTGGTGGGGGTAAACAGATGTTCGCGGCACAAAAGCAACCAAGATGAGTATACTAGACTATAACCTAACAATAATATAGACCCAAATATTTCAACAATTTTTTCTTGATAATAAAGGTCCTAAACATGTAATTCGGTGCACAGAATCGCCTCTATAAAGAAGGATGAACCATCACCCAGTGAAATATTGAAGGTTCAAAGGTTCATAAACCTTTCGAGGCTATGAAGGTTAATGGAAAGATTCGCAATTGAATTATTTAATAGTGTGTCTTTTTGCATATATATATATAGCTCTATACACTTTGTTATTTTAAACTCATCGAATCGATTTATTGATGATCTGTTCACCCCTTATAAGAAGGTGCCATGCTTTTCATTATATACGTTATTCACCTCCCGCCCATTTCCGCAGTTAATATCAAATCTGATCCCATCCCAACATAAAGGGATACGAGGCTACACGGAGTGTACAAAAGATGAATGAAATTTGACTGTATACTGTGTTCTTTAGTGCCATCTAACGACAAAAATAAACACTGATAAGGAACAAAAAAACAATTTACAGTTATTAAAAGTACAAATAATGATATTAGGACTTAAACTTTGTTTAAAATGAATAGCTTAGTCATTTGGCCTGTTTGTTGTTTGTGTGACAGTGTAATAACCGTGCCAACATTTTGAAGGAATTAATAGAAATGCTTCAGTTGTATCAGGCAAGATTCTTGCAGACTCATAAAGTGAGACACTGACTTTTATGGTAAATACAGAGATGGCAGTAATATACATACGTTGATGCCCATATTGTCAAAATAAACAATATTTTAACTCATAACTCACATGCATGCATGCCAAATCTAATAACTTTGGGTCAAACACATCAACATTTGTGTTCTTTTGTAATTTAAGTTTGCTGCTTGTGAGGAGAGGGATCTACTGTATGTACCCAGTGTAGGCTAGGATAAACTGAGTGATGGGTGTGGCCTTTCAGGTTCACAGTTACAGTACACACAGACAGACACTCACACATTACCCTTTGCATACGCTTCATACATGCCTGTGTAATGAAAACAGGTTACACAGTAAGTTACTAGAATCTCTCCTATTGTTTTTAACCCTGAATACTTTCCCATTCTTAATAATTCCTCACCTCATAGGTAAAAGTTGGAAGAAGTCAGACATGGCTGGAAGATTAAGAGCAGCTCTGCACATTCCAATTGAATGTGTGTGTTAACAAAACTCAGAATTCTCATGGTAATAATAAAAATCTGATAATAGTTTTTATAAGAGATTTTTTTTACTGGGCTTTTGTATGTAATTTATATGTTTGTATGTATGAATGTATTTTTTACATGTAATTTACTATATGTGATGTCTTGTCTTTTATCTGGCCCTTTAGTCTGTAATAAAGGTTTGATTGATCGATTTATGCAGGACTTCCTGTGACCAAATAGTGCCACATCATAATGCTTGATAATTTTTATGTGTGTTAGTATGACACGTGTTTCTAATGTTTGATTGTGTGCCATAAAGGAAGTATCTTCACACTTCCCCTATTGTAGACACAAAATGCACAAGACCCACATGTAAACACTAACTCTGCCACAGCAAATGCAAATATCAAAACACACAACAGACTGTGTGCGTGAGAGATAAGCCTCATATTTGGATAGTGATATTACTAGAGGGCTGGTGATATGTGGGCTTACAGCAGAGACAGTAGAGCAGTAAAGACCTAGAACTTGTTGGATGTAAAGCCCCCCCCCCCCCACACACACACACACACACACACACTCACTTAAGTTGTGGCGTGTTTATGGGGCTTTCAGAATTGCATAAGGCAGTGAATTAACAGCACCAACTAATGACTAATCTCTCAAAGAGGGACAATGCCACCCCAGAAGGGAAACCCTTTTTGAGGATAGAAAACACTAGTAACTTCCTGGCATGCAAATATGAAAACCTTTCTATTGTAAAGTAGCATTACTTGCAAATGGAGTATATAGGAAATAGTAGAGCTTTTTGGGGATTGAACCTACAATCTTTGGGGTGGGAGTCAACCAGCCTAACCACTACACTAGCCTGCCTACTTTGCACTTCTGGTACTTTTTACAGTCTGGTGTCTAGGTGTCTTGTTTTAGCACTGATCACTTCCTAGCTGTAGTGGATGCCTAAATGCAAATTTACCCATTGGCTTTGTCAAAAAAGTACATGCTTTTTGAAAAACAATAACATGTGCTCGCATACACATGCACAAACAAACATCAGCTTTACATAGTTAATAACAATTAATGTACTTTATTTTAATTCACTAAACAATGGAAGACATGCCATCATACTGGAGATAGTTTTTAAACAGTATATGTGCGAAGAAAGTGCAATTCATAGAGCCACAGTGATTAGTAAAGGCAAGAAACACAGAAAGTAGTTTCCAACATTTGAGGCTCGCAATCCCTGCAAAATGAAGGCCTGTCCATTTGTAAACCCGGTTGGCGTAAACATGCACAATAGTGTAACATTGACACTACAATAAAATAATATTTGACTAACTAATTACTAGAATAAATTGACAGATTG
Organism: Percopsis transmontana; assembly: GCA_025447815.1. NCBI lineage: Eukaryota > Metazoa > Chordata > Actinopteri > Percopsiformes > Percopsidae > Percopsis > Percopsis transmontana. Next base: position 4,492 of record JAOEHI010004255.1, on the reverse strand, counting down.
GAAAACTCCCATATTCATTTTTTTTAAAGGATATCATTGAAGAAGTGACATTTTCTTTATTTAATACTATCCAAACAATGAGAACATGTTTTCTAAACTCCCCAATAGGGGATGTTAGTAACCACTCAAACCAGAGGTAGAAGACAGGGAGGTAAAGAAAAGTTAGATAAGAAATTCTAAGGTCCCATTTCTGCCCTAGATATAATTACATACTGCAAATTCAGTATTATCAACCTTTTGTATGTTTCGTGCAAAGAACAGTTTGCAAAGAGGCACACTTTTCAGCATCACTTGTTCAATTGTTTTAAATAAACATGTATCTTACAGTACATGCTGTTAGCAATAATATTGATTGGCAACTGATTGCTTACAAGCTAGCAGCTAGGATTAATGAATATGTTTCCATGATAACTGGTAGTTTACATTTTTATGTACAAACAGCAATTGCACATGCAGTGTCATGCATCACCTGAGCACAACGGGAAGACAGAATAGGAACTATTTCAAACGACCACTAAAATGGACTACAAGAACTAGGTGTCCAGCCTCTAGTAATGTCAAAAACACAGAACCAAAACCCAGAGGCTGTCATAAGGCAGAGTAGAGGACCCGCAGTATGAGGAATGTGGATGAAGATATTTACTGCATTAACATGGAGACTATGCTCCTCGGCACTTGGCACATGATCTCCTGTTTGACAAGAACAAAATGGATAAAGGTGAGTGGGTTCAGCCTAGCTGGACGGACGCGTCGAGTCATATTAGTCAGCTTGAGAGCACCAACATGTCCCCTCCTTAATGTCTTCATACAAATCCTTACAACACAAGTGTCGTTTCACACCTGCTTCCATCACAACAGTTCACCGGGTCCCAACATTGCATAGTGTCTACTAAGAGAGTAGGTGACAGAACGACAGGTGTGTGTTTGTGTGGTGTGGATGGGGGGTGTTTAAAAAGTCTGACATAGTTGATCACTTTAAATAAATTCCTTCTTCTCTTTGTTGTGACGATGCCCAGGCGCTATAGTGTTGCTGGTGGAACTCTCGTGTGTGTGTGTGTGTGTGTGTGGTGAGTTTCGTGTCACATGGGTTATGTGTATGTAGACCTCCGGTGACCATGGAGCTCAATGGGGACCTCTCAGGTCCAGACCTCCATGGGCACCATGGCCTCCTTGGAGCCAATAGGAGGCAGGAGGTTTTGTTCACACAGGAACTGCAGAGGGAACTGGACCACGAAGCCTCGGATCTTCTTCAGCTCCTCGTGGGCGCGACCCGGGTCCTTCTTGTCCAGGCCGGGCTGGGCCAGGTAGCCCTCCAGGTCCATAAGGTTCTGGACGTCACTGGATGGCAGGCAACGGAATACCTGGAGAGAGAGGGAGATCATTTGGATTCTCTCACATGGCGTGAGTCTTTCCTTGAGGGTCCATAAATGTCTGAAAACTTTCATGTGCTCATTTCCAGGCGTTGTGAAAATGTGACCGTTTGAAAACATCAAAACAAATCCCCCGTGCACAACAGCAAATACAATCTAAACAAATGTATAATATAAACAAATATAATCTACCTTCTGGTAGATAGTTGCGTTGCGAGAACAGGTTGTCAGCCACACATCCTTGTAGAAACGGTCACTAATAGGATCTGACACGTCGATGGAGTGGTCCGTATGTGCCCCCAGAATGGTCCTGGGACCAGCGAGAGCCAGAGAGAAGGGTGGGACGGATATAAGAGGAAGGAAATGAGAGAGGTGTGCTGAATGGCTCGCCCTCCTCTCTACTCCTCATACATACTGTGTATGAGTTACATATTATACTATCAACACAACATTCATGCAATATAGGAGGTCAAAGGTCACAGCTCTAACCCTAACTCTAACCTTAGATAATAAACAATTGTGTGATCTAATATTGTATCAAATAAAGTAACTCCAATGACGCTTACACATTTCATGCATAACATTGAACAATTTTCCCACATGCTAACCAGGACTTTTATATTCTGTGTTTTTGTACAGAACCTGTTGAAATATGAGATCTTCTCCCAGTTATCCTTAACAAAAACTATTTTTCCTTTTCCCCTAAGATAGCATAATCAGGATTTTTTATTCTCCACAGGTTTGACAGCTATTTTGAGAGTAACTGCTAGGCTGAGAGTGTCAGGTAACACTATTCCCTACTTGAAACACTCAAGGCGTAGTTGCAGGGCGTAGGCACCAGCTCTGTACTCCTGTCCGTCCATCACTGAGGCAACCGTTTCCGAGTCCTCAACGATCACGGCAACTTCGCTATCTCTCTTTCCCAGCATGCTTCTGTCGTTGATGTTGGCAGACCCTGGCGCACAGAGAAAAGTTGTGTCCACCAGCAGATGGTGATGTAGGACTTGATTGTCATCGGGCCATGTCATAGCGCAGCCTTTCGTGTGCCTCAGTCAATCAATCGATCATTTATATTGTTAAGAAATGAAACACTGTAGTGCACTGTATGTCCCATAATGCAATGCAGTGTTACATCAAGAGAAACAACAGGAGAGCTATACAAATAATACTGTTTTTTTAGTGTGACAATACAGATATTCAATATTTACTCTTTTTATCTCTGGATTTAAAGCAGCTGTCAAAGCTCAAAACCCCTCTGTTTCAATGAGGCTCCCTTCCTGCATCGTGAACAATATAGATATAGGATTTCTATGTAAACAAGCAGTGCACAATGAATGAAATGCTCTTTACTTCCTCTATGACGCATTTGTCCACGTCGGTAGATTTACCGCATGGACAAATGAAGAGGAATAAAGCTATTATTAAGCTATTTCTAAGTTTGAGTCATCTTTTAATGATTTACAAAGATTCCAATGTGGAAGGAACAAATGCGACCTACCGATTATCACTGTGTTGTCGTCAGCGATGAGCATCTTGCTGTGGACGTAGATGAGCTCGGTGACCAGCTTCCCCTCCAGCTCAGCATGGGTCCTCAGGCCAGCCAGAGAGATGTAGTTCATCCACTGGTCCCCCACTGGCACAACAGTTACAATCTATGTATTAACATCCAGAAGGTGCATCGCTCTGGATGTGTGGTCTGTCAAGGACAGTTGCTTAATGCTACTTTGGTGTGTTCATTACTTTTAATGTGGTTTATACTTTACTGAACTACTGAGAGCAACACAGAGAGATGCAGAGAGAGAGAGAGAAAGTTGAGATTGTTCTTACAGATCCCGGATTTCGCTATTCTGTGCCTCTGTGTGTGTGCTTACCGTATGTGTGTTTACAATAACAGGGCTTTATTTGCAAAGCACATATGGTATTTCTATCACTGTGCATTGCTTGGACGTGTGAGAGTTATATTATTTGCCTAGATGCTTTATTTATTTACTTTTATTTAATTTTCTTAGAACAAGTGGTGATGTGATTTAAAAAGGAAAATAATAATATACAGTTAATATGACTTAACACTGTGACGTTTTGGCAGATTATGTGTCTGTCCACACACTTACTTTCTTTCTTCAGCTGGGAGATAATGGAGCAGTCCCCTCGGATCATCGTCCTGCAAAAGACAACACTGCAGGTCCTAATGCAACCCTCTGGGTGTGTGTGTGTGTGTGTGTGTGTGTGTGTGCGCGTGCGTGTGTGCGTGCGCTAACCTCAGTTATGAAAATTACACACGCACGCACACACTACGTACATGTGTGCAGTACAGACCCACTCGCATGCAGTATACTCTACGTGCACACGCATTCATGCACGCACACACGCTACGGTAGTTTCTGTGAAGCCAGGGTGTGGTAGGCATCCCTGGGTAAACAGGGACTTCATCTCATTTCTGCCCTCAACTGAACACACACACACACACACGCACACACACACCTGTAGTTGAAGTGCATGATGGCCTGGATGGCGCTGCCCCCCCCAGTGTTGATGTCTCCCTCGAAGCCGGGCAGCAGAGGCGTCACCACATACACGCGGTACTTCTTCCCCTCCCTGTGGAGGGGAGAGACGAGAGCCTTCATGCACCACCACCACCATCATCATCATCATCCTCCTCATCACCCCCACCAGAAACATTCAAGAACCTCGGTTCTCACACAACCTCCCTGGTGTTCATTGAATTTAAATGAACACCTGTCTAAAACCTGTTTAAATTTCTAGAACAACAAGTAGAAGTAGTCTAGAACTTGTTTTAGACATGCTATGATCTTTTATAATCTTCTACTGTTCGGCAGTTCACTTGGCCGATGGAGAACAAACTGTCGAACAAAGTTTGTTTATATTATCGCAACCAGAATGATCCCCGCTATGGCGCCCTTAAAAAGTGGTTTGGCACAGCCGAGCCGAAGAGAATTTTGTGTGGTTGTCTTATCAGTTCTCAAGTCCATATAATAACATAATTATTTATCTTCCCCCTTCCCTCTTTTCTCAGACCTCACTTCCTTGACAACCAGAGAGAGAGAGAGAGAGAGAGAGAGAGAGAGAGAGAGAGAGAGAGAGAGAGAGAGAGAGAGAGAGAG
>JAOEHI010004254.1:0-10152 GCA_025447815.1 Percopsis transmontana | reverse complement strand
CCCCCCCCCCCCCCCCCCCCCCCCCCCCCCCCCCCCCCCCCCCCCCCCCCCCCCCCCCCCCCCCCCCCCCCCTTTTAGGCACGTGGTCACAAAACATGTGCGTAAACAAAAAAATCCTGAGGCCAAATGGACCTTCAAGAGCAACGCATGGTAAGATCCCGTGCTCAAAGACGACCGCTGCCGCAGCCTCCCTCCTAGGCCTCGGCAGGCTCCGTTTTGATCTGGATAAAGTTTACAGGGAGCTGGAGGGAGACTGGTAGGTCGTGCAGGCTCTTGATGCCCTGCTCGGGCTGCAGGGACATCTCCCCCCGCACCTCCAGCTCCTCCACTGGGGTAAGGCCCTCGCTGGGACTGCTGCTCTGGGAAAAGTGTCCGTTCAACGGGCTCTGGATCCCGCCCTGCTGCCCATGGCAGTGACTGGAGCCGATGATCACTGTCCTGTAGTTCAGCTCCGCCTCCCCTACCTCCATCTCCTCCTTGTCGAAGGTGTTTGCCGCCAGCGACGGGTCCCCGTTGACCAGGGACTGGAAGTATGTGGGATCCAGCATCTCCTCTTTCACCTGGAGCGGGTCGCTGGGCTTGAGCACGGTGGCTATTACCGTGCCCGGCTGCTGCGCCACCATGGCCTGCCCGCTGGCGTTGAGGGTGACCACCCGGGAAAGGCTGTTGAGGCCGGAGGCGCTGGCGCTGATGACGCTGGTGGTGGAGGAGGCGGCGAGGCCGGAGACCAGCAGCTGCTGGCGGAGGCCCTCCTGGAGGCCGCCCGCCCCGGGCGCGAGAGAGGCCGTCTGGATGGTGAGCACGTCCTTACCTGCTGCCGTGCTGGAGGGTACCGTGTGCAGAATGACCCGGGGGGGGGAGGAGTGGGCGGGGTCCCCGTTGGCCAGAACACTGTTGAGGGGCACGGGCTGGAACGTTGACGTTAGGACCATGGGGACAGAAGCAGGGATGCTGATGGTGCTGAGAAGACAGAATGCGCCACTTAGTACACCGGCAGTCCCAGTTCAGCCATCACCGCCGGAAAGAAAAGGCTCATAGTTTCTATGATAACGTAACACTGTAAATAAACATTACACACATTCATTTGAAAGAGAAACTTCAGCACTGTACATCCGGTCGTCAGTATGCAGTTGTCTGCCTACACCACAACATGCAATAGATGTTTTGTTGAAAGGTTTAGAGGAAATTCTTAATCCCTAAATTACACCTAATAGCTAAAAACAAATATCTAAACCGAATAAGCACAATGTGTAGCAGTAGTAAACAGTATTCAAAGTAATTCAACCACATAAAGCCTATTTACTATTTATGCTGACCTATAAATGTAAAAAAAAACAAAAAAACACATAACAGCAGTAATGTTACAGTACAGATGAGCATTGCAAGATAAAAACCGAACTGGATACATCGTCCCCTATAAACCTACAGTATGTCTTGTGTTGGTCACAATGAGTCAAATTAGTCAAATTAGAATTGTCTAGCAATGTTTGTATTGTACTGAATGGACACAAGATGAGACAGGTCGCATATATATATTTCAAAATGTTGATCAACTTTTTGTATTTACTTTGTAATCTAGTTGTATTGTATTCAAATAAAAATGTGGGGTCACTTCTTGTTCAAACACATTCTATGAACTGTGCCATTGTTCCATCCAGCTTTAATTGTTTAAATGTTTTGTTGTTTTTCTCGTTTCAATTTCAATTTTATTTGTTGTAGACGTTGTTGATGTATGTGTGGACGTGTGTGCATGTGTGTGTACATGTTTTTAACATGTGTGTGTGCGAGTGTGTGTATTGCATATAATGCATGTATGTATGTTTTCTCTCTTGCATATTCCTCACCTCATGGCTTGTGCTCCAGTCCCGTTGGGCTGCAGCACATGGACCGCCTGAAGGAGCTGCTCAGCACTGCCATTGGCCTCCTGGTACAGCCCTTCGTCGCTTGGCTCCCTCTTCACCTGCTTGGCGGACACAGGCTGTTGACCGTGTGCCTTCCCATGCCCCCTGGCACCCCCGCGAGACATCGACCGCCCGTGACTGGCGGATCTCTGGCTCCCGTACCCGGGGTTTGCGTCAGACCCTGCCTCCTCGTCCTCGATCACCACCAGATCAGACGGCATCTCCTTGAACTGGTAGACCAGCCGCTGCCCCTCCACCTTAGCCAGGATGCCCCTCTGGTAGTAGTACCTGGAGGTGAAGGAGGTGTTTAGTGTGTATATTGTATTGGCCACAAGGGGGCAGTGCACAGTAAACGCCACGTGATTGGACATGTTCGTAGTCTGATCGTAATTCTCACATTGTTCTTTTTACATAATGCCTACCCAGTTCTTTTAAAGAAAACCAAATAGTGAGCCTGCATTTAAGCTGTATAGGTTTTATTAGTTTAGTAGAAGACTGTTGTGTGTCACAGACATTTATATTTACAGCATTTAGCAGACGCTTTTATTCAAAGCAACTTACAATTAGTACAATTCAATTAGTAGTGTGTCAATAGCTGAATAGCTCATACACCAGTTATAGCAAGCAAATAACATTCTGTTAGAACAGTGACAGCAGCATGTCATCAGTGCTAGCATTAGAGCTATACATTTAATTACATACATTACCTGTTAACATATCATTCAATCCTCAAAATAATTGCTAACCCCATAAGTACCAGCAAAGTGCTTTATATTCCAAGAGCTGACAGACCAAGGATACTTTGCTTCAGAACGGCGGCAAAAGAGTAACGTTGTGGTTCCTGAAATGGTGTGTTGTCAGTTGCATCAGTCAATAAGAACATGCAGAGCAACTTGTGTCCTACGTGGATTCATAGACGAACAAAGACACTTGCTTGGCGACGCTTTGCACTGCTTTGTTCCGAGTGTAAGATAGGGCCCTTTGTGTCCACTTAAGAGGCGGTAGAGTGAAAACACTCTACCATGTTAAATTCATGGTAGCAGCCCCCTCCAGTGTCCAATTGCTATTACAGCATGTGGTGATGAACAAAGCTAATACAAACAACTGCTCACAACTACTGGGATGCATTGACAAATTAGTTATTTCCACTTATTGGAGTTAAAAGCCTCGAGACAAGGAACTCACTGTTATTCTCCGCTTACCTGAGAGCTCTTCCCATGGTTTCATAGTTCATGTCAGGCTTGTTCTTGTGCTTCCCCCACAGCTTGGAAACAGCCTTGGAGTCTACCAGTTTAAAGATGCCCTTCTCCCGTTGGGTCCACTTGATGTATTTGGGACAGGTGTTTTTATCCTGGAGTAAAGCCAGCAGGAATTCCCACAGGTAGATGGTGTTGCCTACGGTTTGGGGAAAGATACATTAAATTGTGTTTTTAACTCGCTGCCGGACCATTACACTTTCATAGCGGGGCACAGGAGCAGAGCTATGGACATCTATAATTCATTTAACATTTCAGAGTTTTGCTTAACAAATGCAAAATGGCTTCGCAATTACAGTGCCGCACTACTCTCACTCCTATAAAGCGAATAAATCAATTCTCACTTTTGTGTCGCTGCGTGCCTAAGCAAGGAATAAATTATACAGGGCCTGGCAGTATATTACTCTTGTTTGTGAGACGCTTTGGCCAGAAGTGGTTAAAAACAGCATCCCCTCTAGCACCACTTGAGTCCCAGACACCCTGACAGGGTGATGTATTTGTGTGCAGCCTGGACCCCCCCTCCCCTCTCTGTATAGTTAGATCAGGGACCACATATAGGAAAACTTGCGCAGTTCCATCAGTGGTGAATCAATGTGCCCTCCGGCTCGCAATCAGTTCTGTTTCCCTGGGAAACACAGCGCGTTTGAGAGCACCTCATCAATTAACTCTCCGCACTTCAGCCCCGCTGGACTGCAGGGGTTGAGGGCCTCCTGTTTGCACACTCCACAAGAGCAACACAGAGGGTATGCGGGAGGACGAAAGACCTTGCTCGTTATTGGCCCATTACAGGGAGGCGCGCTGGTTAGGAAGGCCTACCTTTGCCCTCTTTGCTCTTCTTCCTGAGTGGTAGGCTGGGCGTGCTGATTGGGGAGCAGGGACGCGGCACCCGCGGCTTGCGAACTGCGACAGGAAATGGAAGAGTAGTGGGTGTTTTTACGGTCGAAGTTCACCGTCAAACAGCGGTGACGGTGGAATACTGAAATTATTGCTGTTGCTAGATTAATCTTTTTTTTTTTTTTATCCCCACCCGCCTCACCTTTGGTTTTTCTCTGTGGTTTGCAGGGATTCTTTTGGGGAATGTCGTCCATGGAGGAGGTGTCTTCATCCAGGGACATCTGGTCTATCTGATCAGACTCCAGCGGCATGTAAGACAGGTCTGACTCCAGCAGGCTGCTGTAGTTGTGTACTGAACAAGAAATGTACAAGTGTTGTTTCACACTTATCCCCTGAAAACTGTTTCTTAGAAGTTACTCAGACGCAGTAGTCTTCATAGGGGTGCAAACGGCAAATTCTGTTACGCGGGGTCTCTTTATGTGGCTAGAAATAGCTCATTCTGTACCTAAGAAGTTTACTCTCCATCGCACATGAGTGCACGTGGTTTAAAACATATTTAAGAAAATAAAATATACAATTTTGTATATAGATAATGTATGCCTAGTTATTTTTGTTTAACATTGCTTAGGGCACCTTTAATCTAGACTATATTGACATGGGTAGCTGTGTTTGTGAAGTTAAGTTCCAGTTCACTCCCCCATGGACTTTGATGTTTATCCTTGGTTACCCAGGTAATAAGACAACATTGTCTCTTTGTCTGAATAACTTTTTATAACATTTCAATAACTTACTCATGCGCTTCTCGTCCAAAATGTTGTTTGGAGACTCCATATTAAGGAGAGCTGCTGCAGCTTCATTGGTCTCAATGCTGTCCTCCGTAGCTGGCACTGTTTCTGCTGGCCAGACAAATCGGTATCGGTAAATGCCTTGTTCCTGTCTGATGGCACATACTGGCAGAAAGGAATGAGACATGCCCTCTGGCATCTGACACAACGGTATGGCTGGTTCTAATAAGAATGACAACATGGTTATGATTTTGCTATTGTAATTGCAGTTTGTTGTTGTAATAGACACATATAGAATAACCAGGATAAAGCTACCTGGCTAGCATTGCTAACAGGTGTTTTCTTTGACTAAAGGCAAGCACAAAATATTGCTTCTTACAATGTCACTGTCTTTTAACTACTGAGACACAGAAATACAGTGTTTTAAGGTCACCATAGCTATCAAGCCAACAATAAAACAAAATAGATAGAAAGGGAAGTTTAAAAGTGGTTCATTTATTTTTTATTGACATTTAAAGGTATGTGATTTGGATTAGAATGTTCAGGGAACACGCTTTAAAACTGCTTGGCTAACCATCAGCCTACAAAAATATAAAAATATATCTACAATATGCTATATATAGGCCTACACAGCTCAAAAAAATTAAGGGAACACCCTGAAATCACACATCGCCAATGAACGAACACACGATGAACGAAATATATTAAAGATCAAAATCTTTACTGTACATTGTGTAATTCGTTGAGAACAAGGGTCAATGGAAACTAAAATCACCAATCGACTTACAATTACAAAAAAATAACTTGGCTTCCTTACCTGACAAATCCACACCTCCCACCAGGATAGGCTCCTCCACCACGTGGAGAGTGGTGTCCACCATGATGCCATTGGCCGCATCATCTGACTCCAGCCCTGAATAGACCTGCATGAGGTCGGCAGCAGGCACCTGCTCCACAATGACCGCTGGAAACACAGACGGGTCGTCCAGCTGAATGCAGAACGGCACCAACAGAGGATGGAAGAAATAAAGGAAACGCATTAAATTATATTTTTAGCATAGGAACTGTGTCTACTGGGCAAAAGTTCTCAAACTGTTTGACCCAAAAGGAGTGGGTCATTCTGTAGCTAGCATTAGCAGGGTCGTTAGCTATAAACCACTTATTTTCTTGAGTCACACAGGATAATAGCATAAAAATATATTTGAAAAGAATATATGTGCATGTTGTAACACATATTAATAATAATGCATTATAATAATAATTGGGGTCATGGGGTGAACTCTGCTATAGTTCAGATGCAGTGCGTGCGTGCATGTGAAATGTATAAATATTCACACACCAATTTACAAATTCATAAACACTGTCAGCTGACGCAATGCCAATAACATAGAGTAGAGCTCATTCCAGTAGGGTTACAGTGGTCCACTGAGACCTACTTAAGAAGACAGGAACCAGCTGTTAGGTTTGGACCATGCGCTATCCTATGCGCAAAGATTATATGAACCCAAATGAAAGTTAATAGACTTATCATGCCCCTAACTTGCTCTGGGAATCCAAATACTGCCTCCTAGTTTCTTAGTTTCCAATATGGCTTAATGCAAAAAGGAATGAAGCAACAGAGGAACATTACAAGTCATGAGGCTAAGTCATATCGAAACAAGATGAGTCCTTTAAATCAAACTGTATCTAGAATAGCTACTATGATGAATTAGTGTCAAGAGGAGCAATTATGAAGGGAAGGTTATTTGTTTCGAGTAAGTGAGTCACTTGCCCCTCTGCCATAAACAAGCTCTTTTTCTTTCTATTAGGTTATTTTCCTGCTTCCAAGGGCACCATGAACCAGCTTTGCCTGTGTATAAATTCAAGACACAAGAGTCTCTCTTTATGAGTTTAAACCATTAACAAAGGAGCTGTCTCTGTTTACTTATATATCAATAGATTGATATATTGGCTGCAAGCCAATTGCCTTTGCTGGTTTGAAACATTCCCACTCACTTTTTAAACATTTTATTATATGTTGTAAATTGTTTTAACCCCACATTTGTTTTCACTTTTAATTAGTAAATAGTTGTAATTTTGCATTTAAGCTGCCTTTTTAGACAGGTTTTTTAAAATAATTTAATATTGGTTATATGACCATATTTATACTGTATGTAGGCGTGTAAATGTATTCAAAATGACTGCTTTTTTGCACAATAAAACGTCTGTGTCAGTGGACAACCAGCAGATGGCAGCAGCCAACAGAGTTTACCATCAACATAATGGGTACTGTAGCATCACAAAGCTCTCACATTCAATTTGAGAATGAGCAAAGTTGTAGCCTGTTGTCGGCAATATGTACTGTAATACATATATGCATTGGTGTTTTACAACATACTTGTTGATATACGTGATCAAAATTACGTCGGTTATAAATTAGAGTCGATTATTGTTATGATTAACGCATGTCAAAAAAAAGGGGAAGGGGTTGAATCAGAAATATAGTAGGCCTAATTCTGGTAGGAGGATCACTTTGGATAAAGGCTTATCTGTCTCTTCACACAAGTCTCCATTGTTGGTTTGAGACCAAGGGGCATTCCAGGTGTCTGGGCCTTGAGCAGTGGGGGTGGGAAAACCGGGCAACAGAGTCCAAGGCTAAATTCTGATTCTGCTACACTTTTACTAGCAAATGAAAAGAACGAGAGGCTGGCACAAAATCAATGTGTCGTGGAATGGTTAGGCAAGGCCGGGGGGGGGATTTTTAAGAGCTTATGAGTTGTGACTACGTCATGTGAGTCTTGTGCCTGATAGCTCCACGAGACCTCTATTTCTTTTGTTGAACATCAACAAAGTGCTATTTCAGCAATGTCAGCAACACTGCTATGTGAAGACCTCTTTTAGGCTAAAGGACTTTGTTGTGACTACAGGCACCATCATTGAAATACACAGCATGGTTCCCATTAATCACAGTCCTAAGTAGACACACTTATCAGATACCACCAACCCTATCTCACCCTGTCTGGGCTTACCAAAAACTCTTGTCCTTGAATGTATGCTGTATGTGTGTGTTTGTGTGTGTGTGTGTGTGTGCTGGGTTCCCTATATTGTCCAACAGAAGTGCTTTCAGTTTCCCCCTCCCTGCATCTCCCAACCAGATGCAGACAGACCTAATCCCACAAAGAGTGGGCTGACAAGAGAGCTGAAGTCGCTGTCTTCGCTTTTGTTTTGATGTAACAAGACTGCGTTCGATGAGCACGACTGCAAACTCATCTCGCACTTTTGAGTAAACTGGCTGACAATTTGCGCTGCTATTGCGCAGATATACTACTACTGTTCCATACGAAAGGAAATTGTGTAAGTTGTGAGTTGAGCTATCAGGCCTCCTTAAAAGTCAAACTTTTGCTATATAAAATAAATGATAGAAAGTTTAAAAATAGTTACTGGCTACTTCAGCCATGGACTGTTAAGTGTAATTATATATTTGTTTGTTGCCTTAATAGTGAGTCTAGTATGGAAACTCTAGATAAGCATCAGGAACCATTTGCATTTCTGAGTTCCCTATTCAGTCTAAAAGCAGCAGTATCTGAATGAAAGGTTTCTCACCCTCTTCTGCTTTACCTGCATGACACAATTTTGCTAAATAATCCATACACACTATACTATAAAAAATATAGTTTAGCAAGTGTGTTGGCCATTGACGGGAGTGGGCCTCAGGACACTTATTTTTTTACTTTTGTTTGGTTTTTAAATAGTTACACTTATCCACTGAATATCAATTGGCATAGCTACGGAACATAGCTAAATATCATTCTACAGTCATTACGTGATAGGTCAGCTACTGATTGACTGAAAAACAATATAAAAAAGCTAATCATTACAGCTACAACCTCGACTCAGTTCCAACTGTTTAGCTATGGCCAAAATGAAGCTTCAGAACATCCAAAAATGGTCACCTTAACAGAGTTAGGAGCAGTTTAGGAGTATGTCAGTCCCAAGCTATTTTGTGGGCAGTTCCAGAATCGGAACAGGAGCATAATAACCAGCAGAGCAGCCTGGGTGCAGGGAGGAGCAAACGTGTTGTGTTGGAACAATGTGAAAAAAGCTCGATAACTGGTTTATCTGGTTAGGCCTGAACCAGTGCCATTCAGGGATCCAGTGACAACGAGTCACTGTAGATGTGCAAACGCAGAGTCACACACATACAGCGACGCATGAGCAGACGGGACAATCAAGCCTGCTCCACAGGATTCAGACAAGGATGTGGAGGGCAAGATAAACCCGCACCTGGCCAGGCAGTGACACATACACACAAGGGCTGCCTTTCATGCGCACAGTCAGTTACCTTTGTGCCATAAACACATTGCATGACCAGGGCACGCCCTCCCTGCCCACACACACACACACACCACACACAAGTACCGGTAGAGTGCCAAATCCAGGTCTCTCATTTTTGTTTCCATCCCTGCCGGGTAACCGACCTGCACTACCCTGCCTTCCCCACTCCTCCTGTCTTTTACCTTTCCTCAAAATTAAAGATGAAATGCTGCGCTACCACTAATTCTCACCCTGCCCCGGATGTCCACGCTGTTTACACAAGCTTGTTTGTACGGCTATGAAAAGTAAGTGCATTAATCAAGCGGCTCCCACAGAGATACGTGTGTTTGATAAAGATGGATGGCTAAAAACGAGTCCAAAGGTCATTTGATCACATGACTGCCCCCTTTATAGAGCACACGCAGCCTAGACCAATCATGCATAAATATGACTACAACATATGACTACAAAAGGCGAGTTATAACAGTACTACCAATGTTCTTTCACAGCAGCTGTTCTCAAACATTTGACCCCCAAGAAGAAGCTTTTCATAGGCCACGTCTTTGTGTATGCTCTCTGTTTCAATGCCCATTTTACCAAAAGATGGTAAAAATAGATTTTTAAAAAACAACAAATAGAATTCTTGCAGTTCCTCCAAAAGCCTCTCACGGCCCCCTCGAGGAAGCCCGAGCCCCCCACTTAGAGAGCAACTGCTTCACAGATACCTGGTTGATTTCGTCCATGCCGTTGCTGGCGAACTCAAAGACCAGCTCATTGGGTTGTACCGCTGTCGTCATGGTAACGGAGGTCCGCGGGTAAGGGAGCGGACGAACTTAAAACGCTCGGGGCTCCTCTTCCGGCTCAGACGCACCCACCGGGCAGAGGTGGCGGCTCGGCTGAACGGCGGCACAAAATGGCTTCCCCCTCGGTAAATGTCTGGTCAACCTGCCTCCCCTTTGCGTTCCCTGTACGGGGGGGGGGGGGGGGGGGGGGGGGGGGGGGGGGGGGGGGGTCGCGGGGCGGCCCGGGGGGCCCGGGCGGAAAACACCCGGCGGGGTGTTTAAAGGGGCCCCGCCCCCCAAG
>JAOEHI010004253.1:0-10154 GCA_025447815.1 Percopsis transmontana | reverse complement strand
CTCAGCCCCGTGAACCACAGCTCCACACGTTCCCTCTCACCTGCATCAGAGCTAAACCACGCCCACACTCCCACAATCACCTAAGACTTGAAAGGTCTGCAGACACTTAACCAACCACACACACTAAACAGAGGGGAGAAAAGAGGCAGAAGTACCAGGTTTACTTGTGACACAAGGAGCAGATAAGGGGTTAGGCAACTTATAAAAGATGCTTACAAGAAGGCCAACCCCGGGGCTTATACACTGCTAAATTATACTGCGCCTTTGCTATTGTATCTTGCAAGGGATTGTGACATAGGACAGCAAAGTGTAGGATCCGATTTATTAAATATACATTTTCTTACAATTTGGAATCATATTGCTTTCATCTGATACTTCACTGGATAAATCACCCATTCCTTGCACCCTCTTAACTCAGCTGAATTACAACACAACCGTTAGGATGTATATTATAATAGAAACAATGCCCTGTTGGAATTATCATTGGAATTTGGTGTCAATAATAATTGTACTGTTTGTGTCCCGTTTAAGTGTCAAGTAAACACATTTGCAATCACGCGACACACTCGTATGCACATATACAAATTTGAAACAATTGTATTTAATGACAATATACAGTACAAAAGCTGTGTTCATTACAGTAAAAAGCCCAGTAAAATAAAAACATTAGTGAAAAGCACAAACTCAAGACTCAATTTTTGAAATTTTATTTTTTTATATTAAAAAAAAAAGGAATGCAAGAATTGGATCACATTCTTTGGAGGACAATACATCACCTAACTTTATCAGCCTTGTAGACATATGCACATTGAATCATGAATGAATTGCAGTGGATAATATAAAAGACAAAAGATAAGACATACAGTGATTAGATAACGAAATCAATATATACATGGTACCTCTGACTGGTCAATATTTCTTATTTACAAGACATCTATTGACTCATTGGGAATTGGTATTATTTTTGTAACTGAACCATTAAACAAATTTTCAGTTTAAATGTATGCCAATCAATGTTTCACAGCAGTAACCTATGTTAAGGATAATCTTTTCTCAAAAGAGATAATCGTAAAATTCATAGATGTACGTATGTTATATTCAGACATAAATCTGAAAT
Organism: Percopsis transmontana; assembly: GCA_025447815.1. Classification (NCBI taxonomy): domain Eukaryota; kingdom Metazoa; phylum Chordata; class Actinopteri; order Percopsiformes; family Percopsidae; genus Percopsis; species Percopsis transmontana. Next base: position 9,037 of record JAOEHI010004253.1, on the reverse strand, counting down.
TTGAGCTCAATCTTCCTTTAGACTGCTATCGAAATGACTGAATTTGTAATTGCTACTAATTACTGTAATTTTAAGTAATTATTCAAACAATTCTCAACAATCGTTTTCACAATTATTTAACCAAATGTAACTCCATAGGCAGTCAGTGATGGGGGAAAATGAATGATTGTTCTATTTGCTGTGTATACTCAAATATTTATTCTATTTTCATTCCTGAAATAAAAAATTGGAAAATTGGTATTTTAAAGAAATATTGTAAATAGAGTCAATACTCTTTTTCATATCAGTTTAAATTCTTGGAATGGAAAATCACTAGGGAACTTGGAATTACAATGAAGGGCTAGTATAAGTAGGGTCTTTCTGGCTACAACCCTTGCAAAACACATTTTGGAGTTAATTATAAGATAAGGAAACATTTGGGTAAAAATACATTATACAAGTACAATTTGTTCATACAATATTTACAAGTGTTTAGAGACAGTTCACTACACTTTAGACACAAACAACAACTTCAAAAAATAAATGTAACAATATAAATAGATAACAGTTGTGCTTGTGTATGTATCTTCATCGGTTAGGAGTGTAGCGAGGGCTTACATTGCAAAGGCATGTGTACTTCCATATTCACCCAATTAAAATACGCAATTTCTCATTCAAATGGATTTTTGGCATTTTGTTTGTATGTTTGAGTCAGTGAATATGTACAGGATATATTGTTTGTGTGTGCGCGTGCAAGTCTCTCTCCATCAGACGGTGGTGTGCAGGGGTGTGCCACCGTTGTGTGAAGGAGAAGATGTATGTTCTGAAGAGGAAGAGAGGGAGCGAAATGAGGACGACTCCCTCTGCAACTCCTCCACCTTCCTCTGGAGTTCCACTCTCAGGTACAAAAGCTCCTTCAGGGTCTGATGCACTGGCATCTGGTCGGCAAGAGACAACGACAGGATTACGATGGCAGGGAGTTATTCTGCACACAGAACTATCCACCTCTCTCTCTTAAAGGAAGAGGTCTTGTTATCATCATCCACCAAAATATCTGATCATTCAACAACATTTCATGAGAGATAAAAGAAACCTATACGGATGTATTTTCCATAGAGGTACTATGGACCCTTTTCCTAGATGTGTCATTAAAGGGTAAACTCAGCTGTACTGTAGCTAATAAAATTAATAGTGGGTATGTTTCATGTAGGTGATCTAATTAGCAAGCATTAATGACTCAATGGTATTGTCAATATGCTTGCTAATATGAATTTGCTTAACTTTGACAAAGCCTTGTCAATCCCTCAATCCCTTCATGACCTATGAACATCATTGATACCCTATCAACCCCATTGTTTCAGAATAATGTTACAGCTATATTCTCTGAAGGGACAGGACATGTTTTTCCTTCAAGCATTCAATAATGCAAGGGGGGAGTAATTCATACACTAATTCTTGTTTTTGAGAGAACTATTCCTTTAAAACCAAGCTTCACATACTGTATGCACACCTGCTAGACTAGAGAATTAACTCATACACAGACTAATTTCAACATTATTTACCTGAGGTCTCATGCTGGGGTTCCAGCGTGCGTAATAGCTAGTCCAAAGCTCCAGGTTTCTGCTAGAGGCCAGGGGGTAGAGTACATGATGCTCATAGTCCACATAAAATGGATTCGTAAAGTCCTCAGGTTGGCTAGCGAGGGAAGGCAAGGGGAAATTCACTTCAGACTTTTTTCCAACATGCACACATTAATATTTCACTGTTGATACAGGTAAAGGAATAGTGTCTTAAGATCTGAAATAATTTTGTTCAACATACAGTGGGGTCCAAAAGAGTTACCAAGAACTGTTTTCTTTACTGCGATCATATACAGTATCTGAACATAAGTCAGGAGATTCTGTTAACATTAACAAAAATTAATCTGAGGACCAACTCCAGTTCTTATGCCAGTGATTTGGTCAATGGAGTTCTAACCTAACATACATATATATTTAGTACAACACTAAACTGTATGTAAAAAGGAAATTATACTTAGCAGTTTGAGTAGGGGACTCGCAGCTGAAAGGTCCTGGGTTAAATTCCCAACATGCCTAGATACTTGTAATGGTACTCAAAGTCGCTTTGGACAAATGAGTCAAATTACCTAATAGTAAATTATTATGTGTAAACAAAGTATATTTTTTATTTAATTCGATTTTGGTGAAAGAGGAAAACAAACAGAACATGGTAATGGATTCAGACTTTTGGAACCCACGGTATACACCTACTGTACTTCAGAACATACATAAATTGGGGGTTTTACAGCAGCTTGGCTCTTGTGCAGGTCTGTGCATTGTAAACACCATGTGCACAGCTGTAATTGTGGATATTCATGATGGGATATTAATATTCAGTCAAATAGCTTAGTAGTAGTAATGCTACAGAAAAAAAATAGGGACCAAGTCAGCATTCCAGCCTGTAGTTTAATAAAATAAATATGAAAACCTCTGACTTACCTGTTAATGTAAGACCAAAGTGAAATTGTTTTGGTTGTCACTTCCTAGAAAAGGTGAAGGTGGTGGGTAAAACAAAAGATGAGGAAAAAAACAAAAAAGACAACTTATTTTGTTTAGCTAGAAATATTTAGCAGCACAAGTTGACAGATATAAGATACGATATTGTTATGATGTAAAGAGCATCTTATCAAAGCAGCCTAAATAGGTCTCCGGCTCTCAAACTAAACAATACAAATGAGCCAGATGCTATTCTACAGAGGCATTCCATCCTTTCTGGCTTTGTGTTTGAATTTTTTTTTTCCAACAAGACAATTAGCCAAAACACACATTTAACAACTATATAAATTATTCCCTTCACTATATTATAGTAAACTTCTTATAAAAAACACTTACAGAAATACATAATATGGAAATGGCGCATACCTTGTCTGCCCTCTCCTGTTCGTTGTTATAAAGGAATGTTCCAAAAAGACAGCTATAGAGGTGATCCAACACAGTGATGAGAAAGAGCTCATTAAACTCGAAGGCAGATGGGAACTACAATCAAGAAGAAAATATCGGTGTTATTGTATTTGTACATACCCATTAGAAATTGAAACCACACTTGATAATAGCTAGCCATGAACCTCGAAAGGTTTCAAAACAATAAATAATGTGGTGTTTATGGCCTACTTAAATTTGCACAATATACCCCTCCCCATAAGTGCAGGAAATAAATTAAATGATCACTCCTCGATTGCTTTACAGCGCCGCCCGAACCGCATATTTACTCCACAGTTCACTGTTGATGTTTTGAAACACAGCAGTTCACAAAAGTGCACATCACTGTAGGGGGTGAATAAAGAAAATGTGAGACATGAGGCGCTATGGGGGAGGAGTAGAGAGGAATGCCAGCCAGTCAGCACTAAGGTGTGGGAGAGGCATGCGCTGCTAACAACAAAGGTAATTCCAGACACACCTGTACCTTTTAAGATTTAGCTAATTTAAGAATTTGGTTATCGAGCAGTCTTACAAGTTGCCATTTCTAAAAGTTTTAAAAGGTTATTTCAAGAAACAAGAAAGGGAATTACTGGCAAAACCTTGTCTAATCGTATAATGTGGACAATGTTATGGCTTAATTTAAATGTAACAATCTAGGAAATCTTTTTACGATGAGATGCCCAAAACTGGTAAAACCATCCTGATGTTACAAGCTCCGCCTCCATTCAAAGATGTTCAGGACCCATTAAGAACCCCATGTGTATCTTGTTTTGATTGGGTGAAAGTGGTCTAATCGCCTGCTAATGACTTTGGTCATTAGCAGGACATCTATTTGCCCCACCTCTAACCCTAATGGTTTTGAATGGAGTGTTTTCACACTGATAGAGCTGATAGTGTAGAGCGGAGCAAATTTGTGGATCTTGCAAAATCCGGATGGTCTTACCAGGCAATAGATGTCCTGCGTTTTCAAAATCTGTTTGGATTTTAAATGTTGCCACGATTCAGGATTAAAAAAAACAACTCACCTGTCGAGTCATCTGCCATACACAGTCAATGAACTGAATGAAGAGAGGAGAACGCTCCGAGTTTGCATGATTGTCATCACCGTGACCCACACGCTGCAGAACATGAAATCAGAGAAAACTCATAGTAAATAATGTAAATAAATTATGAGGACTATGAGTTCAACTATTGTCCTCTCCCAATTTCCTCACAGCAGCAAACTTGTGTCCAAAACTGATCCACTCCTTTTCCACCAGGACCTGAAACAAAAACACATATCATGATTATGATTATGTGTTGGTCCTATATTCCTGTAATAACATATGCTCAAATGTAGTGAGGTAGATAGGCACTAAGAATGTTAAGCACTTTGTAGTTATTGCAATTATTGACTGTTTGAAGAGTTATCATTTTAGATTATTGTGAATATTAATAATTTTGAGGAGCGAATGATACACTTGTGCAAATTAATGTTGTGCAAATTAATAGGTGAAGTAATTTAGGCTACTAATTGTAAGTTGCTTTGGATAAAAGCGTCTGCTAAATGCTTAAATGTAAATGTAAATATCATGACATTGGACAGATTACGCAAACATTCAAACACCATTTAAATGATCAAGTCTAACAGGCAATGTAGGAAATGTACGGTTAGGCAGTGGTAATAAACTAACTAGCTTGGTATAATTTGCGACATGGCAAATATGAAAAGCACATCATTCTTGAGTTTGATAAAAGCTCAGCAGGCTATATAAAGACATGACGATCACAACATTTCTTTACTTGAGTGCAGCTAACTAGCTAATAGCTATTAGTGTTGCTGCTGTGTGGTCATGGCTAAGAGGGTATCCACATTTTGTGATGCTTTATGTGGTCTGGTGGTCTCGGGGGTGGATTGGTGGGGGCAGTGCCTCCTGGTTTATAGTTTGCTGTGGCGCTTTTTATGGTGTCTGCTCATTTGTCGAATCACTGTGCGGTTGCTGTGGCTTCTGCTCAGTCGCTGGCGACTTGGTGGGGGAACTCTCTGTGACTTTGGGACTTCTCAGATCTTTTCCGCCATGGCGATATATAGAGTACGGGGCCTTTTAGAAGAGGCAGTTGATGTGCTCATCGGGAGGGGCGGACGTTTCGGGGTCGGTGGGCTGTGGGTGTCTGTCTGGACAGGACAGGTGGTGGGGGGAGCGGTGGATCTGTGGTGGTGGACCGCCTTCCTTCTCTTCCTTCTTGGCTCACGTGCTTTGTCCTCGCCTGTGTATTTGTCGGGGGATTTTTGTGGCTTTCGTGGATGGTCGACGCTGCCTTACTGAAGTGGCGTTGAGTGGGAGGGTCGGGCTTGTGGTCGATCGGGCCGGCAGCGGCTTGGTGGAGTGGCCTCTGATTTTGTCAGTTGGGGTGAGGGTTGCAGCTTGGATATTTGTGGCAGGTGCACTTGTCTTCTTCATTTATGTTTGTATGGCGATTTGTCGGCCCCCTTCTGATCAATTAATCTTTATAGATTCCACCCCTTATACACTGTTATATGGCTTTGAATAGACTAAGTATTCTGCTTTGTTGTGACATTGTTATAGGCTTGCTTTTATATGTATTTCTTATTCTCCATCCTTTTTTATCTCTGTATACTACTGTTTAAATGTTTACTTTATTTGTTTGCTGATTATTCTGCTTTGTTTGCCTGTCAAAGCACTTTGTAAACTCTGTTTTTAAAAGGTGCTCTAAAAATAAGTTTATTATTATAATTATTATTGTTTAGTCTTTGTCTGATATAGGTTAAGCAGACCCTCTTCTAAACCTAAAAGCATTCGTGTTCAAATCATGTCATTTCAACAATATGCCTATGTTTCACACAGTTTCTCTAACCTGGAAACCTCGAAGCGTGCGATAATAGCTGTCAAGCATCAGCATAGCCAGGGAGCTGAGCTGAGTGGTGCGGTCCCAACCATCACTGCAATGGATTACCACTGAGGTCTTCCCGGACTCCAACTTGTCAGCAATCCGCACTGCACCGGCCAGCAGCAGCTACAGATGAGAAGAACACAAAAATAAGATGTTGGTCAAAACATTCTAAAATATCAAGTATGTGCCTGGGTGTCTGTTTTCTCCCACCCGGATATACTCCAGCCAGTGTGTCTGGTCGATAGCAGAGTGCCAGTGGGCCTCATCTATTGTGGGGTAGACCACCTCCTTCAGTTTCCTGAGTGACTCTCTCATTACGTGGATGTTGGGAATCTCCAAAAAGTTGAGCTCAACATTGGAGTAGAAGGTCTCGCTCTCATAGCCGCCATCCTTTGCCTTACATGGTGACATTTGAAGATGCAGAGAAGATGTAGAGAAGATGTGAGAAATTGAGAGGGATAAAAAAGGAAGCTAAAAATATAATTTTTTTGGGAACAAGCAGTCAATTTCAATTGAGGTTATTCAATTAGATTTTTAGAGGTGTCGTAGAGTGCCATAGATGAAAGTAAACACCATTTTTAATAATAAATACATTAGCATTACTCGTATAGTACAGAAATGTTGCCACTATTTCGATAAACTGCTTAGAAAGCTACGTTTTTTTTCTGTTTCATTACACCCCTAAGCATTACCCTTTGGAAAGTGGCCTGTTAATCATTCGAATTCAGAGTTAGCTTACATACACTATAATTCCCATTCCCAAGTTGATACCTTATTAGTGTCAGCCACACTGCTCTGCCGGGCATCAAAGATTGTGAGCTTATGGGACTGAGCATTGGCATCCATGATAGTCTGAAAGAAACGCTCATCCTCTTTACAACGGCGGTCTGAGGGTCCAACCAATGGCTGGCTACAGCGCACTATAGTGGCCTGAGATTCTGGGTGGATCCAGGCCAGAACCTGGTGATTAGCGAAAGAAAAATGTGTTGTAATTAAGAAATTGAGGATAAGTTATTTCAATTAAATATATTTGTTGTTGTTGTGATACATAATGGTTTTATACCCTGTATGCACTGCAATCCATACTTTTATTTATTAGGAGGCCAAGTACCGAAGGTTGACTTAATGAGCTAAACTGTATCCTATGAAAGGAATGTTTGATTTTCATCAAAATTGGTACATAGCACTTTGAATACATATTCCGAGTTTAGTTATTCTAGTATTATTTTATTTAGTTAATTTAATCCAATAGGGGGTGATATAAGAAAGACGGTTTAACCAACAAAAAAAAAAAACTAAATTTAGTATGCTTGTTCTGTGTGTCTGGCTGGCTCAAACAACAAACATGGCCACCAACAGCCAATCAAATTTTAGCAGCCAATAAATAGTGTTGTTACTGTCCAATCGATCCACACATCGGGTCTCGATGAACGAAATATATTAAGGATCAAAATCTTTACTGTACATTGTGTAATTCGTTGAGAACAAAATGACATAACAACGGTCAATGGAAACCAAAATCCCCAACTGATTAAAGGCTGGATTCTAACTCACACCGAAAATCAAAGTGAACAATTGAAATCACAGGCTTTTCCAATTTGCAACTCATGATGTGACTCAGTAATGTGTATGTACAGATTGATATCCCTGAAGTTTAATTTACTTGGTGTTATACTGTGTGTATAACACCAAGTAATTAATAATAATGATTGTAGTAATTATTATTAATTATTATTATTAATTATTAATATAATAAGTATAACTTCCAGCCATTGCCTCGCCAGTGGCAAGCATTTAAACGTTGGAACTAGAAAATGGCGGAGCATCTAATATCGAACTACCCACAGATCCTGGTCAATGCCAGTCAGATCCAGAGTTTTGGATTGTATTCAGAGTGCTAGCGGGTACAATTTTCCACATGTCCCCTGATCCATCATGGATCTTTGTATAGATGCCTAAACGGACTAACATCATTAAATCAATCAATCAATAATTAGAAGTGGACCCCCAGCAGATGTTTTTCCTAGAACTAAAATTTTGTGAAAAGTTGAAAAAAGTCTGAAGTCATGTAAGCCAAGCTGCACAATACATTTCATTACAACAGAGACAGTGGGATGGTCATATCAACATCAATTTATGTTGAGATATTCCTGGATTTTGCATTCAACCAAGATGAAGAGCCTTGAATTAACAATACCTATTTTGCTAATGTACATAAAGCACACTCAGTTGAGAGCTCAAATAAGAGGTACTGTACTAACTGGTATGCGGTGCTTGGCTCTGAAGACTGCCACTCGTTTAATGTCGTCATCATTTATGCTTGTGGGAATAACCAGGAGAGATGGATATGTGTCACACAGCTCATAGTTGCTGTTGATCTTACTGATTGTCCAGCTCTCATTGGGTAGACCCTAACAATGAAGGACACACAAACAAGATGTATGCAGTTATATTATAATTTACATTTTTACATGATAAACTTAAAATTGTTAAACAGCCCACAACAGAAACACAAACTTTCTGTGTTTACAGTTGTGGTCTGTTGTAAAAAGTATTACATCTGGACAGTAATATTTCTTCCAAATAAGTGTAAATAGGGGATTTGAGTTTAAAAAACTAAAATAAAAACAAACGATGTTCATGGTTACTTGTCTCCTGTATTCAGCGGTTGGGTCATAAACTTTCCAGCCATCCACAGGGAAGTCTTCCTTGTATAGGAAGGAAAACAGGGGCTGCAATACCATACAAATGCAAATTGTAAGTGACAGGCCTCTGGACAATGTAACATAATTTTTTTATGAATCAAGTCAATATGGAAAGAATAGAAAATTGGTGATTGTTGTAATAATATGCACAAGGGCCAATAGATACTTACTATTGAATATGGTAAGAGTAATAAATGAACACAATGCTGTCACTTCATTAATTAATTTAGTAATGTATATAATCCCTCTATTATATCTATTATATATCTATCTAGTATTATATTTGTTGAAAAAAAAAAAAAAATTATTTGTATATGTTTACAAATGCAAAGATGTAATTAATACATATTTTATGGTCACTATCTTCTTATTTTGGTTGGTCTCCCCATCAATTTACAGGTGCTGATCATATAATTAGAATATCATCAAAAAGTTGAGTTATTTCAGTAATTCCATTCAAAAAGTGAAACTTGTATAATGTAT
>JAOEHI010004251.1:0-10157 GCA_025447815.1 Percopsis transmontana | reverse complement strand
CCCCCCCCCCCCCCCCCCCCCCCCCCCCCCCCCCCCCCCCCCCCCCCCCCCCCCCCCCCCCCCCCCCCCCCCGCCTCAGACGTCCAGACGGAGGCTGTGATCTCACCTTTAGCGCGGCTGGTGTGCACTCTGGCACGCAGCCAGATCAGCTGGTCGGCCTTCTGGGGCGTCAGGTCCTGGACTCGTACCAACACCCTGTCTGACTCACACAACCACACACACACGCACACACTGTAACTTCAAAAGGGGAATATCACATGCACACAGATGCAGAGGGAGGGTAGAATGGGGCATGCTTGTGCATGCGCACACACACACACACACACACACACACACACACACACACACACACACACACCAAGAAAACAGAACCAGCTCCAATTGCAGACATGACAGGGCTGTCTAATGAACACGATCCTCTGGGAGGCCTGCTCTCTGCGGGCCGCACGACCTGACCGACTCCAGTTTCACTCGTGCCAGTCAGAGGCGTGCTTCAACCTTATTATCGCTCCAGCGGGAGAGAGGCAGACACGCAGGCAGCGCCGGGGAAAAAAAAAAGCCAGTCGCCGCTGCCGCCCGCTTGGCTGGGAACACCGCTCCACCCCCATAAAACCACCCTCTTTGCCCCCCCTCCTCCCTCTTCCTGCTCAGGGCCAGGCATGCAGGTGAGGGAGGATCCACTTTGTTCGTTGCCACTGGAGCTGAAAGAGTAGCCAGACAGATGGGGTCTGGGGTCTGGGCCCTGCCTGCCTGCCTGCTGCCAGCGTGCTCACTGCGTCCCCCGGGGCTTATCAGGGTTCACCTATTAGTCAGAGCAATTACCGCTGACATCACACTGCATCTGTGAGCGGGAAATGACTGCTACCGCGTTTGTCTTGGCTGTTTAATCTCTACACGGGGTAAATACAGACTGGGCGTGTTATCTGTATTTTGAATTAAGGGTTTCCTGCGGGTCTCAATGTCTTAACCGCATATTCGGACACTGGCAGTTTGGATATGGTAGGCATCGAAGGGTCTGGGTACATCAACCCATTCACAAGCCCACTATGAGACTACAGAAGGTCTACTACATGAACTGTGCAGTGATTAGATATTAGTTTGTCGGTCTATACTTCCACATTGCCAGAACACGCATCAGGGTAACGTGCTGGTATTAGGGTGACCTGTAGGACAAACTGATGCACAGAGACGAATACTAACCCAGTTTCTCCTGGGACTGGACCATAGCAGAAACGCCGTACCGCTCCTTGGAAAAGTCCTGAAAAAAATTAATGTAGTAAGCAGCATGTTACGTCTGTAGCCATCTATAAAGCCAGACTTGAGACATTTCTTATGGTCAGGCAGGTGTGGTCTTTTCTTGCCCGACTGGAGGACAAGGTATGGGGGGGGGGGGAATGTGGAGCCATTTGAGACTGTAAATAAGTTTGACTTAAATTTTGAGTTGAATTAAAGGCAACCTCTCAATAGTGTCGCTGCAGATTAAAATGCTACGTCTTCAGCATTGCAAAAAAACGCTGGAACAAATTTGTTTAGCATTTGTTTAGTCTACTGGCACCCAGATAACTACACTACTAAGTCAAATGTGTGTCAAACAGCGCGGGTGGAGCTCGGGCATTTGCATACAAACTGTGGGAAAGGTGTAAAAGGGGAGTCAGAAAGAGTCCAACAGAAAGTACATGAAGGGCTCCTAAAAGGAGGCTGCCCGGGGATCTTTTGGGAATACTTACATCTTCTTCTGGGCTTTGTTGCTCGGCCGCCTGAAACACAAAGACACACAAGGTGGGGTTTCAACGGTTGTTGCAAATGCTCAGGAAATCCCCGAAACACGTTACCAGAGACATTACAGGAGAGACAGACCACTTAAAAGAATCTTGAATAGGACTCTATGGGAGAAGTCTGCGGCTGTATGCACACATCCTGCCCCTCCCCCCCAAAGAGCAAATTGTCTTTATAACGTCCGAACCAGGAAACCTGTTAAGCCAATCGCGTGCTTGCACTGACCTAGCGCATGGGTCGTAGAAGTATAAACTGCGTGGGGGAAAAAAGCATTTAAACCTTATTTTGGGGCAAAGTCACCAAACTTTTTAAGTGTAGTTTTTATGTCACATGCAGTTTTTATGTCCCTGTGACCATTGAAAGTGCAGTTACGGCTCTCTTCCCATTCATTTATATAGGGACCCGGTCTTGTTAGCCCGAAATAATTGCCAGTGGGCGTTACCAAGATGGCTGCCAAGTGGCCAGCCTCTTCTATAACGTATCAGATGTTACTTATATTCCAAACACTTACAAAAAGGTTCAGGGGTGTTCCGCTGGAACCTGAGCAAACAAGGAGCCATTTGTGGCAATGGACAGCCACGTAAAAAGGCGCAGTCGCCCTGCGCTATCAAGGATTGGGATTAAATGAATAAATCCAAGAGGCACAATTACAGGATCTTCTTTCCCCGAGCCGAGCAGCGTTCTCCCTGCATGCCCACTCTAAACACTGCTCCTGCACGTCACACACAATGAATAATGGCAGTGGCAGAAATTGCTCTGCAATAGAAACCGTATAAAAAGATAAATAAATAAATAAATAAATAAATAAAACGTACAGATATTCTTTATCTCTGGCTTCTAGGCTCGCCCGGAGGCAAATAACTCCCCAGACTACGAGATAGTATTGGAGGGAAGTTACAGTTCCATTTCCTATGCAAATTGATAGGGGGCGCGTGGTGGCAGCTGGTTAAGGTGAAGTGGACGGGAATCGCCCAGCCGTGATACGACAAGCCCGTCATGTGATGGATGTTGAGGCAGCACCAGACCAACAGGAGCGGGGGGCATTCATTTGAATATAGGAGGACATAAAGTAGGCAATCGCCACAGCAACCACTACCAAACTAGACAGTAAATAGACACAAAGAGCGTGAAAAATATAGAACAGAGAATAGAGCGATGAATCATACTTTTTTATTATTCACTCACTTATTATTCATTCAAAAGTTCCAGTGTGGTTTCTACGCTGCAGTGTAAAGCCCCAAATAGACCATCCCGACACAGCCCACCTGCTTGGTGGCCTTGGGGTAGAGAACTTTTCCCCACTTTCACATTAGTAAGAAACTAATAAATGCCTTATGACAGCCTTTTTTTTTTATGTATTTGGTGTAGTCTGTCAAATAGCAATATTAGGCTATCGTGGCTCAATTGTTGAGTCTCTATGGGGTCAAATAACATAATCATGATCCCACGGGCATCCAGGACCTGAGCGAAACTAACTACACTGTGGAGGGAAGTGGTGGCAGCAGGGGGCAGTCTTTTGCCCGTTTCAACACATCAAATAGATGGTGGGCTGAGCATAGACAACACGCGGGTGACAGCAGTTGTAATGCTAACATTTATGTTTACATTTACTAGACGTTGACTAATGTTTGGATTATTATTATTATTAACAGTCAGAAAGGCGCTACAGTGGAGACATGACAGGTAGGATAGGTAGACATACAGAATGTCCTCCCCGTGTTTCACAGTGTGTTATCACAGCGCTGTTATAATGCAGATACACACACACACACACTCTCTCATTCCCACTGCACCTTGGGCTGAGCATGTGACCTCCGTCAAGGTCAGTGTGACCGCGGTGGTCTGGAAAACACACCGACAGTGCCAGGACCTTCTGCTACGCTACCTGGCCGTTCCGTTCCCAGACAGGGGCCACAGACCCCTTAAGAAAACGCTGATATAGTGTCGGCGTCTTTCTGAGAACGTGTTTTACAATTGGCAATTTAGTGGTTGTTATTTTAGTTTTATCGAAATGTAATGACAAGTATTGAGCAGCAGGGCTGGGTTAGGCACCTTGCTTTATCTTTTTAAATATTATGAGGAGGTCGATGAGATATCTCGATGAGATATCTGTCACGAGATATATAGTAAAATTGAATAAAAATAATACACCACCTGGCCACATTTAATATAAACCAGGGGTCGGAAGACAATTCTCTCGGACGCAAAAAGCCCTTGAGAGAGCGTGAGACGCTGGCGCTATTATTTTGGGCACTTGAGCGTTTACGAAAACAGCTCTTTGTTTGGGTGGACATAAACACAACCAAAATGACAGGAATAGGAGACAATGAATCCCCCCTTAACCTCATTGGACCCATTGGTGCCCAACAACACAGCACGTCACTACCAGCTGGTGAGGTGTGTGTGTGCGCGCGCGTGTGCGTTGCTATGGGAACCACTGACCAGCTTGGCCTGCTTCTCAGCCTTCTTCGCAGCTTTCTCCGCTTCCTTCTGCTGTTTCTTCAAGGCTTTCTTCGACTGGGCCAGCCCGTCTTCCTCCTCCACGGCCCTGGAAGCAGGAAGACACGCACAGCGAACACACACACACACCAGTTAGCTTCTATTTCCTACACACACACACACACACACACAAAGCTCAGTCTGCCGCGTGGGAAAATTAACACGGAGCCTTTGCCACCGCCGGCTTCAAGGCACCTCCAGCTCACTGGGCCCCGTTGACAGGCTTTTAAGCCTGCCACAACCTTAGTGCCATTGTTTTTAAGCCACACACACACACACACACACAAAGGAAAAGGAAAAACATCTGCAACCTGTGTGAACAGAGGGATGCAAGAATCGCTGCACGCAAAGATGTGAGACAGTGCAACACTGGTGAGACAGATACACAAAGCATTGTGTGGACACTGGGGAGGAACATTGATTATCCCACTATGTTAACATTCAGGCTCGTCTCTGACTAAACGCTGCAACCACAGACAATAATGGAAGACAGTTTTTCAGACCGCATGAAAAGATAAGTGCTTGAAATGTGGCCGATCCCAGTGATAATAATAATAAGAACCTACACCGGTGCATCAAAGGGCACTGCCGGCTGCTTAGTCATTGAGACAGAGACAGCATTTGCCTACTGTATGCTGATTCAAAGACTAGTTAAAAAGTTAAAAAAGATAAGGCTGATTCAAATTACAGAAAAGGACTTCTTTCAGTTTTCCAGTATATCTATGATGTGGGTCAGTGACTTTATAATGCACAACCTATGGCCAGTGAATGTAAGATTATCGCTGTGAGAAAACAATGCTAGGTTTGCAGATGAATGGGTGACTGCGTTATAATAGCCTACCAGCCATGCTCGTTTTCTCAACATCCACATTGTAGACCTAGAGGAAGTCTATTGGCAATATAGCAGTGGTTCTAATTTTGTCACAGGAAATATCAATGACCAAAGGCTACAAACTACAAATAGCATTAGCCTAAACAAACGTCGCAATAAAAGACATTTTCAAAAGACATAAGAACACAATTTCTGTACCACATTTCAATGAAATTGACGGTGTTTAGTCATAAAGCAGGATAGATTATTTGTTACAATTAGCAGTCATTTAGCAGATGCTTTTATCCAAAGATAATTTCAATTAAGTGCAAATACAAAAAAGCAGGTAGAGGTTAGACATCTGGCTCAAGGATGCTTACAGGAAGGCCTGTGCTGATGTATTTTATAGGAAAGAAAATCAGAAGCAAAAACCAGTGTATATTAGTGATACAATATAATATGACATAAGCCTACTCTCTGCTGTGCAAGGAGGTCAGGAAGTAGGTAAATATGTAGAGTAGAATAGATTAATAAACACAAAAGTATGGCTTCACCTAATTGTTTTATCTCAAGGTGAAAACAGTTGAAACAAGATTGCTAAACAAGTGTCTTTTTCCCAACAGAGACCTGTACTCATCTGTCAAACAAGTGCATGACCACAACTCTCACCTGTCTAGTCATAAAAAAATGGTATTCTATTTATAAAGAACATTTTATTAAAAACATTTTGTATCATATCACCTAAAACACAAATATTTGCAATTCATGAATTTGATGTGGGGCGGGGAGAGGAATTTTTGTAAACACTAAAATGACAATAATTGGAATTGAGCTTTGGAATATAGACTGACAGCTCTTTTATTCACTTAGTAGTATAATAAAATAAACTCGTTAACGTCACCTCTCAGATATATCTCACATGTAACTCGTTTATCTATATGAAATCTGTCGTCAAACTTTTATTAAAAAAAAAAAAAAAACGAACAAGGACCCTGCAGTGATTTAAACTGCAATATTGATTAATAATGACTGCAACTTGATTGGCATGTTTACTTGTACAGAAACACTAACAATGGATAAACTGTCAGATGATGCAACCTGCTGCAAGTGTCCCCAATTCCAACGCTAGCATTTGTTAGCCACACTGCTAAACAACCATTGTTATTCCTATATTGGTAGACTCTGCAAGTATATAATATTATCGCGCCTCTCTTACCCTTGGACTTCGTCTTTAGTCATTACAAAATACTTTCTGTTCTGGAGTAAAACTACTTGTCACCTAACGTTTACCCTTACAGTCTGCTAAACAGCTGTTGTCACGGCATGCACGGCTCAGGGAAGGAAGTGTAAGCGGACCACTGTGTGTGTGTAATTTGTGCCCGGCTATGAACAAGTGAAGAGAGTTAAGGTTCCGCGGTGCTAATGCACATAGATTGATTTATACAATTGTAAATATAATAGTATATTAGTCATTATTTATTATTTTAATTAGCATTTGTATAATTCTTGTTATTGTTATTATTTCCGAATACATAAATAGAACGAAAAAACACATGGTAGGATTGTTTGCCTGGCAGGTGAGAGCGTAGCCTATATTCTATGTGCTCCTAGACGAGTGAGTCGCAAAAATGCACTTACACGCACTAACAAAAACACGCTCACACGCACATTAACACGCGCGGGCGACCTCACGCAGACATGGGTGTGTGTGTTTTATCTGACTTCCAGCGCTCCTTACCATGAAATTACTTTGACACCTTTGGTCGAGTGCATTAACGCTCAAGTACCCATGCAGTGCCCTTTTGACCAGCGACCTACCACAGCAAGTGATGCTAGTAGGGAGGGCATTTTAAACAGTTTCTCAGGCTGCTGCCCATGTGAACTATGGTGATGCAGGAAACAGTCTTCCTGCTGTTCACTTCCCAATGCAAACAATGTCCGTTAATAATGGGCCAGTGCCCAAATGAACTTCTTGCGCTTGCGTTGCTTGTTTTTATCACTTAGAAGCCAGAACAGAACCGTTTTTCAAAATAGACAGTCTCACAAAACACTGAAACGTTGACACAAGTTCATAATTCACTACCAGAAGCAATTTCCTGTTGATTTCCACAAATTTGGCCTTTAACTCAGCAACGAAACAAGAAAGAAAAACAAAAGCACATTTTGACTGTTTCCGTTTATTTATACTGAGAAATGTTAGAAGGGATTTTTGGACTGTAGTGCAATAGCACATAGGTGTCACGGTATAGTTATAATAGTTATACTATAGTTATTATAGTAAGTCACATTATAAATGCCTAGGCCATCTCTGTAATAATAAATACCACTCTAATCTAATTATGCAACGCGGTCTTTATATATTTAAGCAACCTTCAAAGTAACTCTATACAGAATATGATTCTTTTTTTGTGCAATGTTTCCCACCATCAATTTCCTTTAGCCATTTATTACTGTTAGAAACCTGCTGGGTCGGGGGTGGTGGGGGTGGTGGAAGTGTCCCAGCTTACTGTGGACATGAGGCAGACACCCTCAACGGAATGAGCTGCAGACACTCCATATAGCCTCCCATCACCCTACAGTAGCTAGCCGCTGGTCATAGCTAGCGATGACCAGCGGTGAATGAACACAATGCCTTCTCCCGGCGTTGTCCTGCTCTCCTCCATTAGTAAAGCGTAACTCTGCTAGATCAGCTCTTAAAATGTTAAGCCCTTCGTAATTAGCAATAATTTACTGTTTGAAGACTGTAAACTTGAAGTGTGAATGATAACTTTGTATATTCTAATTTGTAAACTGTTTTAAGGATTAAATGATTAACCTTCGAGTAATGTTGTGCTAATGCATAGGTGAAGTAACCATGGTTACACGATGCTGTCCTTATTCTAGGAGAATGTTATCTACTGGCAAAAACTGGTGGTTAACCGGTTCAACTGTTGACAAATGTACTAATTGTTGCTTTGGATAAAAGCGTCTGCTAAATGCTGTACATGTACATGTAAATGTAAATGTAACATCACAAGGTTATAGGGCCTAATTCCCTGTGGGGACCAACCGTCCTTAAACTGCGTGTACCCAAGCGTAATGCACTCGCTTTAGATCAGAGCGTCACAGCCTCCGGGCCAGCAGTGTTGCACTGTGAAGGGAACTGAACCGTCTGAGCAGCCAGACAAGCCTCGAGGAGCCCATGAACGTCACATGCTGTATGTCAGGCGTGGCCACAGGGACCACAAATGGACGCTCACGCTCTCAGTTGGGCTGGGGCATTTTTTTTGCCTCTATGTGCGTTTTCATTTTGAATCATTTAATTGATGCGTCACACCAGTGCGCCCACGCGTTGAGCAATCTGTGACATCTTGGGAAATGCTAGCGAGAAAAGTATTGCCCCCCCACTCCGAGTCTGAAAAGAGAGAGAATTTTATTGTGATGATGATGGAGCCTTCAATTGAGTGTTCCTAAGCCTAACATGATCCCGCTGCACTCAGCAGAGTGTGAATGATGCATCTCCCTCTACACTGAATGAGGCAGCAGGCTCTTATGTTAATGTATGAATTCCACAACATTACCAACTGAAAAAATACCTCCTATTTTATGCTGTTTTATTGTAACCTGACTGTGAAAGGCAAGACTCAAAAACCTGTGCATTAACCTTAGGGCTTGATGGGGGCACTTAGCACCTTTTCCAAATGTAAAGACATGGAAATGTGTGCCATTTGGATTTCTGAATGAATGCGAGCAGCACAATGCAAGGCAGCCAGTCTCCGACTTCATTCTTATGGACATCCATTGTTGTAAGCTTCCTTTGGTCTCCAACTTGAACATCACTCTGTCAATAGTCCAGCCAGATAACAACTTCTTACCGCGGATTAACCAGCCTGTGGAGAGATGAATAGCATTGCTTTATTCATATGACTTCACCTTCAGGTTTACCCTGTCAGTGGGAGTGCATGAATGTTATGTCACCGGGGTTTATTATAGCCAGTGACATACAACCCCCAGGTTTAACAAAGGCTACATCTGCCATGTTCAACATACAATATATCATCCAATTTGTTGTCGATCTAACATTCCTTTGCTTGAACCCATTGTTTAACCCATTGACCCATTTGTGTCCCAATTTGTAGGGTGAATGAAGAGAACACTAATTAGGCTAACAAGCATAGAAAATGGAGGGGGGGTGCGGCTGTAAAAAACACATGGGTGCTATTTGTGAGTCAGTGATTTTGGCTTTTGTACCACGGTCGCTTAAGAGGTAAAAGTGCACAGATGTTCTGACAGTTACAGGGCCTGTCTTGCCAGTTCGAGCCAGATCAGGCATACATTTGTGTTTGGAGAAGACCCACCTCCCCCAAAGCCCTCAGGGAGCTCCTAAAGCAGATGATTGTAGCTTTAAAGCACACACACACACACACCACAGTCATTAGGAGAAGCATTAAAGATTTTATTGTTAAACAAAATAAAGACCACTTTAAAATGACATGCTCGTATATAAAACAGAAACATGCATTTTTACACAATTTCCAGTGTGAGTGACAACAATAAATAGGCTAGCTTCAAAATAACCACACGACCTAAGTGCGAACACACAAATGCTTGTAAACTATTTACAGATTTCCAAAAGCAGCAGATACTCAAAAAAAGGGGGGGGGGGGGGGGGACAAAATAAAAAAAAATTTTCAAGTCACAAAGTTGACACAAAACCAAGGAGGGTAAAATAAAACATCCTTGATCACAGAATAGACTGGAGGCTCTGCCTCAGAAGCAATCTTAAGCGAGATAAAAGAAAAACCAATACAAAACACTGCGACCAAAATATATAATACAAAACCATATAAAAACTTTTATTCACAGAATGTTCACGTCCAACTTTTCTGTACAAAATGTAGTAAAGGTCCGTTGAAATTAAAGCTTAGTTGTTTTCTTCTTAACAAATTGAGAGTTTTAAGAAGGGGGTGGTGGGGGGGGGGGGGGGGGGCGGTTTTTTAAAGTCCACAAACCCACACGACACCCCAAACCTGGCGAAAAAAAAAAATTGCCAAACACTCAAAAGCCAAACAAATATTAAAAAGTGAACACC
>JAOEHI010004250.1:0-10157 GCA_025447815.1 Percopsis transmontana | reverse complement strand
GACACACTAGGGGAACAAGGAAACAGACTTAGGGGAAAACAAGAGACAAGACCAGGGAAACAGGCAGGGTCGTGACAGTAGTTAAATGTAGGTAACTGTCCTGTAGTTAAGTGTAGGCAAACAATAGTTTGTAGTTAGTTAGTACAAACAAACTTTATAAAATCTCATGGTAAATGAATTCCCACTGACCTGCAGTTGATTGTGATCTCGATTTTCTCTTAAAGAAAATGTAGTAATCCCTACATCTGCTACAGATTTTTCTTAAGAATTTTCATAAATCCTTTTATCAACCGACAGCCTAGGTGCGGTGGTGTACGTTTTCAGTGTCATTTTTATGTTCAAATGAAATACAACAAATACTGTACAATTGAATCAACGGAATACCAGAGATACTCTAATCACGGATGGGCCTTTTACACTCTCTGCATGTACTCCGCCACTATTTGAGATACTAAACTAAATCAGGACACATCATAACTCTCTGTGAACTCTGTGATCAGGCACATAATCACTCCTGAGTGCATGGCATGTGCTGTAGCTGATTACTAGGCCACTCCATAACACGCACACCAAGTTTGACATAACCAGCGAGCATGAAGGCCCAGATGAACCGTACTCAATATGGTTTGGGACCAGGCGCTTCCGTGTGATTTTTCATGATTGTGGCGCTAATGTTGTAAGCAAGATCATTAATTGCACTGGTGGTGGCAGGGGAATACAGTGTGTTCGCAGTCAGCAGCAGGCCACTTTTCTAACATGTCACTGCATTCCCTCTCCACCCGGCAAAAACAGCGAATCTATTGCTCCAACAACAGGTCACCCAGCCAGGTTAAAAAGAAAGAAGGAAAGAAAGAAAGAAACCCTGGGCGTTATCTAAATAACTAACGGCCATTGATGGTGCCTGTGAAGTCAAAAAGAATCTGGCCATTGAAAATGTTTTCTTCCAGCTGGGTTGGTGGTTGCGAATCAATCATTTCGCAGGTGTCTATATCTGAGAAGGTATCGATCTTCCATTTCTTGGAGTGTTGGTCAAGGTCAGCTCAGGGGGGTAAGTGCTGTACACACCTCACAACTCACAGTACTGTAGCTCCGCTGTGAAGGGAGAGGAGGGCTGCTTCTCGCAGAAAACATTCCTGCAAACTGCTGTTGGATCAATGAGCAGACACCAATCAGCAGATTTGTTGCCAAGTGTAATAAACTGCATTTGAAAAGCAGCCATTTATTCACCAAAAAAAAAAACAACGCAAATCTGTCTCAGACTCATTTGGTGGTAAGACTATACCTGCCGGAAATGTTGTATATCTCAACATCTGCGACAGGGCGAGCACGCTGATTTATTTTAAACAGTCCTCTTAGTAATTTCTATGAATGAAACGCAATCAAATCTAATGGGGCTTGAAATGAAATGCATGGTTAAGCATCCAATAGGAATAGGATTGCCTGTCAGGGGATGCAAACATGAATGGAATCCGCACTCTTTTGTTGATGGAAATGAGAATATTTACCACAGAAGAATATGGGGGAAAGACAGACATTTCCTGGACGAGTTCTGCTTGTTTACCTAAACTACGTCGTGCACATTTTATCATGGAAACCCAGTATGCACAAAGCTTAGCATCTGCATATGAGTGGAGATCCCCTTTGTCTATTTTTGGTTCTGCATATTGCTGCTGATAAAGTAGGCATGAGCGGAATCGCATAAAACCCTAAAGAAAGTTAATAGACAGCGATACAGATTGGTACTAATAGCCCAGGGATGTCTTATCGAGGGTTAAATTACTGTTCAATAGGAGTTAGAGATGAAAAGATTTGGTCTGACTTGGGGGAAGGCTGAGGATTACCACCGATCAGCATGCTTAATTCTCTCCGAGATCGATTGTTCCAAGTGTTAATTCATCGGATGGTGTGAGAACAGAACCAGGCAGTCCCCACGGCGTCTGGGAGCTGTTTCCTTAGCTTACGGTTCTTCTGTTCCGCCAGCAAACCCCGGTTCTCACTGGTGGGAATATTAAGCGTTACGTTAGAATGAAATAGGACAAAAATATCTGGTGAAAGTTAGCAATTCAAAAGCACAGCGGTTCACAATCAAAGGGCCACGGGGGGTAGGAGCGTTCCTTCGTCTGCCAGCCACATTCTGCTGTTTGACCCCACAGATAAGTAGGCTGCACGCTACAGGCCATCACTAACCCGTTCCTCGCCATCATGGTGGTTCCTATCATACCGCCCTTTTAATTAATTCATAATGGCCGCGAAAGAGGATGAGTCTACAACTCAGAAATCAAGGATACATTATTTTTTTCTCAATCCAATACATCTCAGAAAGAATACAACAAGAAAATCCCTTTCCCCGTTTCTCCCCTAAGCTGTGTGTTTCCTGCAAAGCCTGTATCTCTGAGAAGCTTTGCATGACTGAATTCGAAGCATGAGCTCTATTTCATACTAAAACCAATAAAGACAGTGTACTAAAGAAAAAAAGTAGTTTGAGCAAAACTACAACTCGTTTTATTGTCTGGCAAGGGCTGCTGGAGGTTATTGTGAATTGCTGTAATCGTGACAGCTGTAAGCAGGGCATTCTACCTCCCTATTGCCATCCTGCTTATTACACTAACCACAGCCCAGTGGCAGTCAGTCAACCAAGGACAAGGCAGGGGGTGACAGTAGGGGAGAAAAGGGGGGAAACGGGGGAGGGGGGTATGTAGAAAGTCCAGCCTAGTACTGACGTATTCAGGCTGGACTTTCAATCCTTTACCTGCTAATTATCACACAGGTTATTAGCAAACCGCTAAAGGAGCAATTAATCACATGCGAGGATGGCAAAGGGTCACCACAGTTCAAGAGTGACGGGCAGGTGGAGACAGGCGTTTGAGCGATGGCAGCCATCTTAGCCTATCGACCAACTCCCAACAACCTGCCGCGCCCAACCCCAGCTGGGGGACACTAAGGAACATCAAAATCGAAAGGATATTATTCCAAATAATCTCTTATCTGGGAGCTGTTGCCTTCAGCATCAATTGTGATGCACTGCCACCGCCAATTGTATCTCATTTATCTATTTATTTATTCATTGCCATGAGGCAGAGCTAAATCGTTTCCACAGGCTTGGGGGAATTGAAAGCCCAGCTTTTATGTAAGATTAGCCTGTTTGCAGCAATATCATGGTTTCAGATAGATCAATATGGCAGGGTTTTCTAGGGGTACTGTATGGGCTCAATATATCAGGTGAATTATGACTACTGAAATAATTGGCCTCTCGGAAATACAATTGTAGAGAAGGATTTGTATTGTAAAACCTATTTACAGCATACAGCAAAACAGACAGAAAACACAATAACAGAGTCGGTAACGAACAGAAAGCAAATGTGATTCTATTACAGTCCAGCATTGTGAAGGTAAATATCCTGTTTACATAATTGTGTATTTGTTCTATGAAATACGATCCCAGAAGGTGTATGAAGGTTGCACTCAGGGAAAAAAAACAAAAACACATTCTCAAAGCTCAATGTGTTGGTGATGCATTATGCTAATCAAGCTATTTATTCCCGCAACCACGCTCGCGTATACCTGTCACCTACTGCCATGGTGGCAATGCTTGATCAAAACCTTGGCTGTTGGCAACCTCACACTGAGAGAGGGGATGGGAGGCGAGCCTACTAGTGTATGTACTCTAAAGCTTCTATTCGTACTGAAGCATGTCCTCCAAGGCAGCTCCGTGGCTTTGATAGTATGGAGTGAGAGGGCCCTCCTCTCCCCAGGGCCTGATATAATGAGAGATAGCTTACTAAACATGATCTGTGGCTCTCTGAAATAAGCTACTTGAAACAGTGCAGAGTTAGCGGTTCATTTTTACACATGCACTCTCTCACACACACAAACTGACAGACACACAGTGTGCTGAGAGAGAGCGAGAGAGAGGGAGAGAGAGAGAGCCCATCATTCAACCCAAATTGCCAAGTTGTACATATCTTTTTTATTTTTTTATTCATCTTTTCAGCCTGATTATTTCCTGTAAACAGAGTCTTGCAGCAAAAGGCTTTGAGCGATTGTGTTTTTATGGCTTACATTTGTAAAGACCTGAATGGAGGCGCACATTTTTCATCTGCATCATTATCATTTAGGATCTTATCACGTGGCAGGACGAAGGATTGTATCAATAGAAGCATTATCATGGCAATAATGTGTTTCTTTTGTCAAACAAATCACAAATATCTTCCAGAGAGAGAGTCAGCGAAAATCTTCAGGGCAGCAGAAATGCATTTCTTGTCCCCCTATACCTACTTGGAAGAATGAATTGTATTTGCTGAATGCCCATTTTCTCTGCATTTACCCTTAAAATGACCGGACATTCTCCCAAACTGTCAATTTATGTGTGAAATATTGCTCTAAATATAACAACTTCAAAAGTTAAATGATATTGCTATTGGGTAAGCCAGCCTCCATTAAGTTCCTTTAACCTGGCTCCACCAACCTCCTTTTGTGGCCTAATTTGAGAAGTGGAGCACAAACTCCTCTATCTCTGCCATTTTTTATAGCTGCTCATGACAGAAATCTCAACAATGAATGTTGGACGTGTATAGAATTAGCATTATGGCCTAACACAGTGGTTCTCAGACCCAAAAAGAACTGGTGAAGCCACGAGGGAGGTCATGAGATATGAAATGTATTGAAATTACATTAATATGTATAACCATATACATATTTAAATATTAAAGCATATTAAGCATAACACAATATATATGTGATTTTGATCATCCCAGACTCCTAGCCCCCCTTGTTGAGAATAATTTGTCTAACACACAAAAGTAGCATTATAATGCTGTTGTTAAGGCACACTTACATATGGGATCAAAACCTTTTTGAGGGCGCCGGCTCCAGATGCCTATAATGTGTGAGCATAAACAAACTCCCAGCTGCACTAGCGGGCCGTAATTGTTAAGCTGATGACAAATATGATTTTGCTGAAGTATACTTTCTCATCCAACTATTAAGTCAAATAATTAGCTGCAGCTGCTGTCACAAATCAGTTAAGCTTTGTCTTTATCTTGATTTAGATGAGCAACTCGGAATCATTCCAGGTGCTTGGTTTTTAATAGAGCTCCAGCATAAAAATTACAATTCTATCTTGTATAAAAGGCAAGAATGGGTGAGTATTTAATTTACCTATAATATAAGGAGCTTCCATTGCAATATTTATAAAAGATTTCATTGGTGTTTCTCTGGCCAAACTAAATTCTTTCTGCTTGCCTTTATAAACCCGATTTCTTCCCTGCCCTTGATAATGGCCTCAATTTAAGCTGTTTCCCTACATTCCCCTTACTTCCCCTTTCCATTTTCCATACTAAAGCTTCTTTCACTCTGAGCTGGCGAGAATAATCAAAGGGCACCAGGTGAATCAAATATTGTGCTTTAGATGCCGTAGAATTTCATGTTTGATATTCTCTAGCATTTCAGCTCTGATTCATCATATTATGTTTTGTAGAGAAGAAAAGAGGGTGGCAGCTCTGAAAGATGCACCTTCTTATGGATCATACAGCAATGGAATTTTCCATTTAGATACCATTTATATCTTTAGGTTAGGTTAGCCACTCATACTAAAGAGGCAATCGTACTGTGAGTTATGTGTGTCTATGCTGGCAAGATTTGTGACACATTGTGTGTCTTCATTCAAGGGAGACGTATTATACAGTATGCTTTCAATTTTTCAATTGAGCAGGTGAGTACAGATCAAACTACTGATGCTGTTGTGTCTATCCATTAGACCAAGGCAGTGAGATGAGAATGTAATATGGAACGAGGAACCAACTGGAATGTTGCTCAATAACAATTAAATCACGGAATTGAATTATTTTATTGTCTAAATGCCACTTGGAAAAATGAGAGAATTTGAATAAATCTACTGCATTTTGCACTTTCCTAAAGACAAAATTAACCAATGTGGCCAAAAACAGCCTTATATTTATTTCAATTGTCCCTGTGCTGAATCACTGTATATACATATACATATACATATACATATACACATACATAAATAAATCATATAAATCCTGTACTGGGAAGAAGCCAGAACTAAACAAGTCAACAAAGAATTAAGCCATTGAGTTCTGTCTGTAATTCAGAAAATGTATATTTCTAAATAAACTTTAAATAAAGACAGTAGTCTTTAGTAGTTTTTAGTGGGATCTTAGAGCAATATGCATGATATGAATTAAATGGAGACCTAAATTATATACTGTATATATATATATCTTACTTTTGTAGCCAATTTGAATATATGCTTTGAAAGTGATTAAAGATAACGGAATATATTTGAATATAACCAAAGTATGTAGGTAGAATCAATAGAAAAACAAACAGACATCTAAATTAGTACTGAAAGTCTTGCCCCAAATATGATTATTGGGTGTGAAGATATGTCCTTTCCTTATTACTTTGAGAAGCTACTCCGAGCATCTGAATGGGCAGGAATAAAGGTCTGAAGGCTCTTAACATCCCCTAAAGCATCCTTCTTTGGCGTCACTATTTCAGAGCAGAGGCACATGGAATATCAAAAGGCCAAGTATGTCAGAGCTCAACAGGATTGAATTGGAAAAGATTTGCGTCTAGCGTGACGCACCTCCAGCACACAGTCGTAACGATGGGGAGGCGGGGCAGACGGAATTCCATTTCTCAATGATGAAATTCTTTTGATCTTGTCTCTTTGGCATAACAAAAGAAGCATATCATGCATTTGCTGTGGCGTAACTGCAACACTATGCTAAATGTAACCGGTAAACCGCAACGCGAGGGGCGTCACTTTCGGTGCAGTGTCCTATTTCTAGGAATGGAGTTGCTGTTGTGCAGTACCTGCCAGTTCCTTGGTTTAAAATATCCCCACCCACGACAATCACGCTACACTGCGTGCGTGCAAGTCAATAAACAGTACATTTAATAGAAGATTAAAGCTTGTGCCATTTCAAAACGAACCTGCCCAATGATACGCGCATAACGAACTTTACTATCCATGCACGTATAAGTACACGTGTGTACATTTATTACGAGTCTATACATTGAGTATGGTCTACTATTTCATTTGAGCCTAACATGGGGGTTTAGAGAAGCACACACAAGGAGCCATAGGATGGTGATATTTCATCCAGGTCTATTATGTTGATAAAAGAGGGATGAAAAGAGGGGATATCACGGCAGAGGACACACACCCGGTGTTAGTCTAATCGAACCGAGCCACTTAAGACAAAGATGCCGCCCGGGGGTGGGGGGGAGTTTCTCAATAACAGGCCTGACTAGCGATGACAAGTGGCATGGGAAAATGTGATTGAGGGGAGGGCAGATGCTTCAGGCAGGTACTGCCTCTGTGCATCAGAGGCATTAAAGTGATTACTGTAGGTTTTTTCAGCTATGCATGAGAGCCTATTTGCTGATTTTGTGCATCAATCCAACTTTGACACCAAGAATGATTTGTTTCCATTCTAAAAACACTGAATATTATTATTATATATTACACTGACATTATGTTGACACTCGCTGTGGTGTCACTAATACAATTTGGGATGCGCGGGTGATTTCTTATCAGCTCTGTGCCACATCAGCTCAAGTCTGAGCTGATGGTGGATGTGATCAATACCTTCAGATGTTTCTCTGTGTGTGAATAGCTTTACTATTTAGATCAAACCTAATCCTGATGGATTCTGAATGGATTAGAGGGCCCGGACACAGTCATCTTGACATGCAGCAGAGGAAAAAACACAGGTTCAAAGATTTTTTTATGTCAGGGCTCTAATAGGCACCACAGCGAAATAAATGAGAGAACGGTCTGGTGATCCTCTGAAATCACTGGCCACAAGCAGGAATGAATCTGGACACAGGTAGACGCATTACATAAATTACACTTAAGCAGTACTGCTGGGTCATTCAGACATTCAATAGAGCACTTTAGGACCCCGACAAGATTTGCAGAATTAGGGGTTGTAAGCGGGGCCAGTTCAATATATCGATCTCCCCTCGCTGAGAGCTGCATTCAATTTCCCAACAATTAGATGCACCTGAAGGTTAATATGCTGCTTTGTTAATCTGTTGTGTTTATGTGAAACTCTCTCTCTTCCTGCCTGAAATGCTTCTTTCTCACCGCATACACTGGTAGCAATCAGTATACGAGCGGATCCACTCCACGCAACAGGTATTTATTGAGGGCTCATTTTATAATTAGCAATAGCCCCATACTCATGCATTCGTGGGGAGGTTTCTGCTTATAGGCTTGCTGTGCGAGCACACAATGTTCTGGGCAGCAACACTGGCCTGGGGAAATTAGATTGGACCCTACTATGACCTTGTAACAACTAACTCCTCCCCCGACCAGTGTGTTTTAATAGGCCTGGCTGACATACCCAGCGGCCATTCCTACCCACCCATTCCCTCTGTCTGGTTGTATATTCTAAGGATGTCGCAGTGTATGGCTGGGGAAAAGATGAGATTTCTCTCGGGGGAGAGGTATATTTCTCTAGTGTGTCATAGAGGAAGCTCTGAACCTAGAAATGACAACAACATTAGATGGTTGGAATGAAACCAAAGTAATGCTATCCATTTTTATTCATAAGAGTGTTTGACATGGCTCTCAATGGCCACCATGCATGAATACAAAGCCGGAGGGATCTGGAGCAATCTTCAGTTATAAATCAGGGACAACCAAGAATTACGGGGGTCAAAAGAAACATAAAACGTTAGTGTGTTCTGGGACGTGTACGCAGCTTGATACACGGCTTTGTTGCAAATGCAAACAGCATGGCAGGTGTTCATATTATACAGCCACAGCCGGGACTAAGGAATTTATACGGCCTAATCTCTGCAAAAAACTGGCCATCGGAGCAAAGCGTGGCTTGCTGCTGACCAACAAGTAAGAGATTAGCAGGAGAGGTTTTGCTGCCGTCTGCTCTTTTAGAGGGGGAAAAATAACAATGGTAAACAATGACTTCTGGTGATAGAAATGTCAAGAGAATGTGTAGAGGGGGAAAAAAGACAGTTATTCTATTAGCTTTACAGGTGAAAATGTAAGCTAATGCTTTCAGTTTCAGTCAGAGATGTATTCTTTAATGGACCCCAATGAGGAAATTAGCTCTGGGTGCGTACATGATTTCCATTATACAGAGCACACAGAACTTCAAGAGCCTTTTTCTATCAAATATTTCACTCTTTCAAGGCAAAATGTTCTTATTTTGCTCATATTTTTCTATGTAGTTGTAGAATGAACGGTGATGCTGGCTCAAGATCATGATGTTTAGGCTCCCATTGTCACAATTACCACAGGGTGCCAGTCTTCCTCAAACAAGCAAATTATTCCTTCATGTAACTGATCGATTTCAATTATACATTTACAAAGCGCAAAGAATATGACCATATCAGGAGCACTGGTTGTCACCATGGCACAAAAGGAAAGGAAAGTGCCGTAGATAGGCAACCTGTTGTGCTTATTTGAGTCTCCTTGGAGAGACTTTTCATCGGGACAGTTGGCTTCATATGGACATGCTGCGGCGGACGTGATTCGGCGGTCGATTTGGCACGCCCGTCGCCCTACTCTCACCTTCACCATCAACACCTAAACAGCAGTTCATGTGTCACCCCTAGTACAGCTGAATCTGCAAAACAGGGAAACAAGGTGTGTACGTGTGTGTGTGTGTGTGTGTGTGTGTGTGTGTGTGTGTGTCCGTCCAGCTGGAACCTGAAAAGGTGCAACGATTCATTTTTATACACTCTCAGCCTCTCTCTTTCCTGCTCTACTGTGTCGCTCTGTGACGGCGGGCGGGTGTTTGGGGGGGGGCATGTGTGTACAGCCCATGCATGCACAATACTTCTGTACAATTGCATTTGCCATTTAGAATTCTCTCCTCACTTAGGGCTGATACTGCATGAGGTAGCCATTGGGACACACAGGCCAGCGTAAAATCTAGCATTAACGTTATCTCTGTCCGAGAGCCATGGCCCCTCCTCGCGTAGTGATTTACTGTCTCTACAGCCGCTGTTGACGTCACACGGCCATCCTTCAGCAGTGCAGCCAAGAGGTCCACCCTGGGAATGAGAAGTAACCGCTAATACCTGTCGTGTGTGTGTGTGTGTGTGTGTGTGTGTGTGTGTGTGTGTGTGTGTGTGTGTGTGTGTGTGTGTGTGTGTGT
>JAOEHI010004249.1:0-10157 GCA_025447815.1 Percopsis transmontana | reverse complement strand
GTACCCAACGGCCCCGGGGCCCGGGCCCGGGCCCCCCACCCATCACAATCTTTATTTTTTTTTGCCCACCCCCCCCCCCCCCCCCCCCCCCGCCCCACCAGTGTCTAAACAGGATAATCAGTGTTATGGCGGTGTCTGATCATTTGCGTCTCATTCTACAGCAACGTATCAGCAGCCTGGACCAGGCCCCTATTACATTACACATGATGAGTGAGCACGAGGCCACTGTGGTGGCCAGCACACCTACACCACACCCCCTTTCTGGGTTCACACAACCTCACAAACGACTCATGGGTTTGGTTCGAGGTGTGAACGGCGTGTGTGCATGAGTGTACGTGTGGGTGTGGGTGTGGGTGTGTGGGTGTGTGGGTGTGTGGGTGTGTGGGTGTGTGGGTGTGCCTTCCTTCCATGACCCTGAGCAAGAAAAACGGTGAATGTTCAAATATGATTGTCTTTAATGAACGCAACTAGACTGAGACCGATATATTGGAGGGACAATGTATTATTGGCTGATATTGACACATCACAGACTGGTATTGGCGGATATATTTGCGATATACTGACATGAACAATGGCTGTAAAGCTGAACCATGCATCTCGCAGCTAGTTAATGTAGGCGGTTTCGTTAAGGAAGAACATAAAGCACGGCTGCGGGAGTAATCTTTGCCACGACTTTGTCTCGACTTTCATAACCTTATATGCAAAAAGCGTGCAAAATGTGTGATTTTTGTTTATATATTAAAAACACAAATATCTGTGACAGATATAAAACATCCAGTTTCAAGTCGGGCTCTTAAACCAACATGTGACACAGGTCTGGTTTCTGGGCTGCAACTGTTTTTCTGGAAGCGAGCCTTTATAGCTGTCTGTGTGTGTGTGTGTGTGTGTGTGTGTGTGTGTGTGTGTGTGTGTGTATAATGTTCAGCTTCCTGACTTAAACAGCTGCCTCTTGTGGGCGCAAAGCAAAACTATGTCTCCTGGCTACCGCGCAGCCGGAGCACAGGGAAGGGAAGTCAACAAGGAAAGGATGGGGTGAAAGACAGAGGGAGAGAGAGAGAGAGAGAGAGAGAGAGAGAGAGAGAGAGATATTCAGACTGCTTGTCTACATTGGGTGTCTGTCTGAAGGATCAAATGTCGACGATTGACGATTATGCAAATACCAACACACACACACGTGCACATACAGGCACAATGGCCGCGCGTACTGTTTCAGGTGAGGAGTGTTTTGAAAGACGACATGGCGTCAGGCTGACCTACTTCTTGGGCAGTGGCTTGTGTGTGTGTGTGAGAGTGTGTTGGGGGAGGGGGGGTTCGTAGGGTGGAGTGAACCATTGCTAAGATTCCTCAGAGGAGTGAGGGCAGATGTGTATTAACCTGCCATCACACTGGAGGGCTCTGGCCTAAGGTGGCTACTGCTTTTGGGCTGAGGATAATTAATATGAGACGCACATGCTGTTTCCAGCAGCTGTTTCCAGCAAGTAGCAATGACTGCAGGTGATGCTGTATAGTGACGTTAGCTTCCACCATTAAATGCACCTTTAGCATTGAACTTGCGCCGCTAATCAAGAAGTGAGGGAGCATAAGTTACGTCTTAACATTAAGTTACGTTGTGTATTTATTGAAAGTAAAGGAATATGCTTTACTCTTAATAACTCACTCCTAATAAATGGTTTCTAAAATAAGTCAGGACCCTCGGGTAGCATTACCGCTGTTAATTCTACAAATTTACTTATTTTTTATAATTCTTAACAAATAAGTTTGTGCAGTCTGCAACACACACACAAATGTGTTTTTTTCTTCTTCATATTACAATTAAGCAAACCCAATTCCAATAAAGTTATCTCTTGTCCTATTGTCTCAACTTCGGGCACTACATGTACAGTAACAGCGAAGGTTGCAATTGGCCATAAGACGTGTTATGCAATCAGAAAATCAGAAACCACTAAAACGAATTGGGTTTGTTTTGAGGCATGGCAAAACCGCCTTGCTTGGTTTCAGACAAATAATTCAAGGCAAAAGGTAAGCTGCACCGTCATGCGTATTTTGCTAATATTCGATGCTGTGTAGTGTAGTTTAGACCTGAACGCAACTCAATCAAGAAGACCTTCAAATCACTCCTTCAGATGAAAATTCTTAATAGATACCAGAGGATCTGTGATTTATTTAGAAGAATTCTTTACTGTATTGTGATTGCGGGCTATATAAATAAAACTGACTTGACTTTTGATGGCTTGGCATAGTGGCATATTTTTTAAACCAAGTCGAATAATTGAAGCAAGATGTTTTTGAAATCGCAGATAGTTGTCTTTTTGTTGTTGCTATAAACCTAGTAGCAACAGAGGACAGTGCAAGCCTTGTGAAAACAAACCTGATACATAGGGACCGCCTTGTCAACGTGCCGTTTATCTCCCTCTGTCCTTCCTAAAATCGCAAAACACAATGCACTCGCTCATCGAAGCGGGTGAGTGGTTTGAAACATTTCTTATCGTACATTCCTCTGTCTGTCCAAATTGGACTAAAGTTGTCACCACAGACATGCGATAACATCTTACGTACTGTATACAAAGTGTATCCAAACATCCCAAAGTGCCACAGGAGATGCCAGTCCTGTTGCCCTAACAAGATGAGCTAAACAACAGACAAAACAAAACCAGAATTTACATACCGCTCGATAAGAGGCGTCACGTCGTTTCACTTTCACCCTGAGGTGTCTAGGTCATTGCAATAAAATATGACCTTTGACCTTCCCATTTATAAAAAAGAAAGTCAACAGGAAGCTCGAAAAACCGCAGGTGGATAGATGTACATAGTCATTAGTAGGACCTTTGGAGGAATGGAGGGAATAACGCCCCCCTATTGACGGAAGGGTTTCTAAGACGTTTTTGTAACAGTTCCTTTCCATTATCCCTTTATATGTAAAACAGAAACCTTGTAGATGCCTGAACATTCGAGGACACACCCACACACTCTTCTAAAAACCCACACAGCAAGAGGAGCTAGACAATTTCATTTTTTGATGTCAACATAAAGGCAGATAGAGGTTTATATTATACCCTACTTATGTACGTCTAAACACACAAACGCACTAAACGGTAATATCATGATGAAGCGTTTATTGATAGGCCTACCATTATAGCTGATTATCATTATAATCCGTATCGCCGTGAAACCTTTGTCTAACCTTTAGTCATGTAAGGTTTTTCAGCCTACGTGTTCCATAACAACATTGTTTATTTGACAGATGAATGAGACCTTAAGCCCAGGTAGCCTACTTGGTTGTAAATCTCCTACGGGCATTTTATTACTGCGGGACTGTGCTTCATTCTGCTGCATACACCAGCTCCTATTACTCAGCAAAAACATGCTCAAAGTGCACCTCGCGACTCTGCGCTGCGGTCTAGCGTCAGAATAACTGATGCGCAAAACACGAAACAGAGATGAAGGTCAGGTGAAAAGGACCGTAAAGTTGTTCGTAAACACACGAACTGAAACAGGACCAGGAGCCGTAGCCTATACCAAGCGTGCAGACGGCAGTGGTAAAAACAGCGATATATAGCCTACCTTTGCTTCGACGACGGTGCCCCCCTCCTCAATCGCGTTCATCTCCGCACTCAGCTCCTCAGCTGACACATCCTCCTTGCTCTTCTCGTCCCGTTGCGTAGAGGTCTCTGCACCCATGACGAAAACGTGTCGCTGTCGGCTCCTTCTCGTTTCAAATAACCAAAACAAATCGACAAAATATATTGTTTTAATTTTGTTTGTACGACGCGTGTTCAAAATTGAGCCCAAGTAGGTGCTCCTGTGCAGGATACCTCTGAAGTGATGAAGTGGGAGTGCTGGGAAACACTTTTAGGACCCCCTCCTCCGTACAAAAACAGGACCGCCAGTGCGTCTCGCTGGCACGCCTTGCATCACCGTACACCGTGATGGAGGAGAGAGCGGTACGGAAATGCTTCGTATGTACCATCTTTGTTCACCCAACGAAATTAGTCCTGAAAACTTCTGTAAGATAGATAAGGAAATCAACATAGAAAATGCTGTTCGGGACAGCAGTTTGAATAAGGAAGTTGCCTCGATCATTTGTTTATACACGCAGTTAAATGCTTTAGGTTAAGCTGACGTTACTGGAAGAACACAATTGTCATTAAATTAATTTACACTAATATAAATTATACAGTATAGGCTACACAGTTAAGTGTACTAGGCCTACATACACACAGACTTAGGATGCATCAGAATATATTGTTGTAGAAAAGA
Organism: Percopsis transmontana; assembly: GCA_025447815.1. Lineage (NCBI taxonomy): Eukaryota > Metazoa > Chordata > Actinopteri > Percopsiformes > Percopsidae > Percopsis > Percopsis transmontana. The sequence continues at coordinate 5,900 of JAOEHI010004249.1, read as the reverse complement.
CGTAATCTAGGGTTAAAGAGGCAATGTTAATTGTGGGTTTATCTGTGTCATTTTGTTTGGAATTTTAGAACTCACAAATTATAGACCCTCCAGGATTCAAGGCCAAGTACACACAGGCCTAGACTGTGGTTCCACAGCTAAACCAAGGACAAACCGCAAACACACAATGTAAATAAACAACCATTCTGAAGATTAAAACGCTGTGGTTTTTACCATTTAGGAGAGTTTGTGTCTTGTATTGTGTAATAAGAGGAGAGTGGAGCAAATTCCATTCAAACTGACTCTACCATGCACCTGTTTGAAAATGTCTGTATGAAACCAGAAGAAAACAAAATTATATTGTTATTATCAACCAATTTCAGTGGTATATCCAAGACACTGGGTATATTTCTTATTGTGCTTAATGGATAATGAGGTGTATTAAAAACCTTTTAGCATATAGTAACTATGGCTTCTGCCACTCACATTTAACAGTGGAATAGTAAACATTTTACGTGCTGTGCTTCCAAAGTAAGTCATGAACTGTCAGTGACTGTAACTTATGACGTAACAATAAACGCATAACCAATTTACTCATTACTTGAGCAGAGGAGAACCCTGTTACCCCTTAAATGTAAACACACTGCTGCCACAATTCGCCACAAAATAAGTTCCAGTGATTGCATTTATCAATACGTTTTTGTGAATACAAACTACTCTATAGACTGAAGCAGGTAGGCTACTAGATAGCTCATGTATTGGTTTATGTGTAGGCCTACTGCATCTTCATTATGAGAAAGACTCTCTTATGGTCACTTTGTTTAGAGGCCCGCGAGGACACTGTTTACACACGGCTCGTAAAAAGTGGGCCAATATTCCGCTACCTTCTCTGAAGTTTTATAAGGTTGTGTAACAGCTGCTTTGACATGCAAAGCCTAACTCGCTCGAGTCAAACTGTTGTTTATGTGTCTGTGTACACACCATTTGTGTTTACATTGTGTTAGATTCTACACAAATTTGATTATTATATCATTAATGTTTTGCTATGATGTTGGACTGAACTATGGGGGAGAATACAGCAGTAACTGTAACTGCTGTGGTTTATTACTGTAACGCAATAAATGAAGAGGCTTTTTATGTAAGCGAATTCCTTGTGCACTGTGCAGCTCAGATTCTGTGTGCGTAGAGACAGTGTTCTGTGGCAACAGAGTTCAGTGAGAGCACCAAGAACTACACGTTGTCCTCTGCCCTACTGAGAGGGATGGATTGGGATTCTGGGTTCATTCGTGTGCTTCTGGAAACACTTGAGCCCTGTGCTGCCATTCTTACCTATGCTGCTTACATACCGGTTTTCTGGCCAGGGCAGGTGAATGCTACAGTATTTGATTGCACGCACCTGGCTTGATTAGGATGATATGATAAATGATATATGATAAAAGCCAGTGGGAAAATGATCCCCAAAATATCCAAACATCTTTAAAAGTTTTATTCCCGTATTAACAGTATTGCATGTAATATGTGAGGTTGTCTGGTGGGGGTGTTTTTTCAGACAGGTCTGTGAGCGACACCCATATGCCTGGGGATTGTCATTACCAGACATGTTGATGTCTACACTCAATAAAACCAACAAGCCAAACAGAGAACACTTAAGCAGACGTTAAAGGCATAAAGTAAAGCTGAACACACATACACAGATGGAAGAACTCAAATGGACAAATGCAGTCTCTCTAATAGAAATAGGACTTTGATTGAGGACTTTTGAAAACAACCGGTCCATTATTTCAACAGTATTGATTTAAAGACCATCTTTGTTCTGGATGGGGTTAACTGTGTTGACTGCAATTTGTGCGATGTTGCTTTCAGTATCGTTTCAGAATTATAACAAAGATAGGCTGGTTAGAATATTCTGTCAGAATAGTTCTACTCCCAGCCTGGGTGGCCCATGTGTATCTATCTGACCAGAAATGTTTATACTGGACCTCAGACAGCAGGGAGATGGGGCGAACCCCTGACATGTTTCAGACCCAGACAGGGGGAAGCCAAAGAATGTGTCCTGCCTGGCCCTGAGGGAACGGTGTCTGGCGCGGGCGCCGGTGCCCCGTGACGTTAATGGTTCGCTCAGGGCTCAGCATAGGGGCAGCCGCATAGGCACTTGTGTCAAAGATATGGTCAAATGATTGCTAGCACACATGTAAATGTCAACCATTTTGTATAGAAACACAAAAGACATCATTCACAAATTATTAATACTTTTTCTTTTATTTATTTATTATAGCAGAAATCATATTATTAGTCTGTTAAATGGACCTGTCCTTGGTACTGAAATTATCCCAGCTAAACGGTAAGTTTAAACATGAGAAGAGAAGCTGATGCAGGCTCGGCATAAACAAGTTGACATGGTACAGATGTATTTCCCCCCGTACATAGCAATGACACCCCCCCCCCCTCCCCGCACCAAGGTCTCTAAATCTGTCATCGGCTCAAAACAAGAGGGTCCAGTCCAGTCTTGCCTTGTACCCTCTCGTACACAACACCTATGCAATTAGAGCCCCCTGTATAAATGAGTACCACATTCCTACAGGCCTGGCAGCAGGAACACATGGCAGTCCTGCATGGTGAAGGCAGGGAATAGTACACTTGGCAGGTGTGCAACGCCAGCTATGCACATGTGCACACATGTATGTAGGATAAATGTAGCAAGCCAAACATCCCATAATGACAGATGCTAAAACACTGGGGGCCCTTGGCGTTCATAAACACTTCCTCCCCAAGGAAGAAGAGCTACTGCACTGAAATAACATGGGAAATGTTTTGAACACTTCTCTTGATGTTTCAGCGCTGAATTTCAATGGCATTATTCCAGCTAAATTAAGTGTTTGCTTTTTAGTGTTGGTTGAGTGATTTCCAGCCTTTTTCTGAAGCCATTTGTTTTTCCGTTACAGTTCTGTTGTTTGGCATCTCTCAGGAGACCCTGTGAGACAACAGGAAGAATAGTGCGTTTGTCCAACCAACAGATGGACTGGCCCTCCAGTCACCAGCTGGGTGTGAGAATAGAGACACGCACTCAGTTGTGGAGTTAATGAAATGGTTTATTTTAAAGGCACAAAGTTGGTCCACAAGGAACAAGAATACAATACTGTACATTCCACTCAAAACTGTACCGTAAAATCATATAAAAAAGGCTTAGCAGGTCTTTCATTAAACTCACATTTAACTTTGTAACTGGAAAAACAATTATTTTCATCTGATATGGACACACAGAGCTGTGTGCAGGATTACATTCTGTAAGTAAAACCAACCTGAATATTAATTGAATGCATGTAAAACCTTGTTATTTAAATGTAATCTGATAATTCAGTGCATGTACAGTAGGCTACATGTTGTACTTGAGGAGATTTCTATGGAGTTCACACCTAACCACAGCCTGCAAGGTAATGCAGGTGGCTGCTGGAGTTCCAAAACAGGCCAAATGTTAGTACAAAGCAACCTCAATATATCAAGATTGTGATGAATGGCAACGTGTAAACAGTTGAAGCATTTCAGTTGCAGAGAATGTGAATCAGGACAGTTATAATTTAGTGAAGCAACTTCAACATTCAGTAGGATACAAAGGAGGTTACTTAAACACCATAGTGGCAGTTTGTGAGTACAACAGCATTTTGGTTCATAAAAACATGAGCTGCACCTGTTTAAAAGTTTGTTAACACATACAAATGTTGCATAGATAAAAAGGTAGTAGAAAACTACCTTTTTTGTGACAAACATAGAACTATCAAATAAAATAATCAAAATGGACCCTTCTGTACACTGAAATCCTCCATATGCAAGAAAAGTCAAACAGCATGAGTGGGTTAGAGGAAAACGCCTCTTTGGCTTATTACATATAAATGTGCAAATATGGCAAACTTAAATCAAACTTAATGTCATTACTGTTTTACTGCTATCAATGTTAATGGAAAAAGTGGGGCTTCTTTATTGGAAGCACAGGGGCTAGATGGGTTGGTCACACAGTCCAGCTAACTGAAGAGCCAGAGACCAGTGCAGCAAACCTGAGGAAGAGACAAGTAGCGGCGTGTGAGTGTGTGTGCATTTACAGATAAAAGCAAAAAAGCATAGAAATGCTGTAGAGGCAGCATAACTGTGCTGGTGTGTACACTCTCTCCACGTTACCTTCCAAGGACCCTCAAAACAGCCCAGTGATCTCCCCGGTAACAGGGTCGAGGTCAATGTCGTAGAAGCAGGGTCTAGTGGGCAGACCAGGCATGGTGCTCATCTGAGAGGGAAGAGGGAGGCAGAGGGAGATAAAATTTGTGTGGAAACATGAGAGAGGGTGCTATTTAGTGTTGATAAAAGCAAAGGCCACTCAATTATTAAATGTAGTGTTTTGTGTGTGAACATACCAAAAAATAAACGATTGCTATATAGACAGAAGACGTATGAGACATATCGGAATACAGTATATATTTACGTATAATACATATTTATCCCATATGGAAATGATAATTTCCGGTAACAATGTTACCGTTTACTGTGTGAAAGAAAAGAAAAGAATGTCACTAGGAATGAGCCAGTTAAATTAAAGGTGTTGGTTGGATAGCCATGTGCTTTTATTAGCATTTTATTCTGGCTGTACTGCATAGACACATTAGGGCTTGAATGTGTTGAGTGTGCAGCTTTACCTGGAGGCAGGTAACAAGTCGCAACAGTAAGATATCATCATTTCGTGAATGGGACAGAGTTGTGTCACAATTGTCTTTCTCCTACTATGAGCTACTTTATGCAAGGGCTTGAATAGGAGCCATTGTTACGCATCAGAAAACAGAGGCCAATGACAAGGTGGAATCCTTCTCCAAGTCTAAACACCCATTAACCACAACACAGCTGTCCTAGGATGGCAGTATGCTATAAAATTGAGTCGGCCCAGACTCTGCAACAAACTTAAGTCAATTACGCTGAATAGAACCACCCTCCCTTGCGTGTGAAATGACTATAATCCTGGCTCATTTAGCTCTATGGTGGACAGATACCATTTAAATCAGAATGCTTAGTCATGACAACCTCTACTTTAGCAGCAATGACTTCAACCTCAAGTCAATGGCTTCTCTGTTCTCACCATCGTCGCAACAAAAGCCTACTCCACAGGCAGGTCTGAGGCATGGATAGTGGTGGGCTGGTAATACTGCCCACCACCGACACAGTAATGGAGGCGCTTGCAGAGAAAGCATGGGGTCCTTAGACTGCTGTAAAACATAACACTACTAAGTAGGTTATTATAATAGTGGGGATTCCTTCTAGAGTCTCCATTAGCTAATACGGACACAGCAAATCCACAGCTTCAGTTCTTCAGTCAGTGCGCGTTCATGTGCGCACGTGAGAGAATTCAGTTGGGGCCTCATGCCGATAACAGACTTTAAATGGGGAAAACACGAGACGGAGTAAATATAAATCAACTGACTGGGGGGAATTCTTTCCTAATAAGATTTGGGACATAAAAAGGTGCAGAGCATCTGAACAGAGAGTCATGCGTACAGTAAACAAGACGGTACAGGACAACGCAGGACCAGGTGGACTAGGGGGCTCCGGGGACCAGGGGGAACATGACACTTACATCGGTCGTTTCTCATCTTGAAACTCAGCATAAACTTGACAGAAATTAGGAAACTTAAACTAGACACTGTAAACTAGCCCCAGAATTGGCCTACCTGTAAGCATCCTAGAGCAAGATGCCTAACCCCTATCTGCTCCATGTAATAGCACCATGTAATTGTCCGTCGCTTTGGATAAAAGCGTCTGCTAAATGTCATGTCATCGTCGTCCGCTTATCCGATATCGGGTCGCGGGGGAAGCAGCTCCAGCAGGGGACCCCAAACTTCCCTTTCCTGAGCCACATTAACCAGCTCCGACTGGGGGATCCCGAGGCG
>JAOEHI010004248.1:0-10158 GCA_025447815.1 Percopsis transmontana | reverse complement strand
GTGTGCAACACAAAATGTAACTCTGTTCCTAAGTAAGATCGACACTCAATATTCATTATTAGATTAAATAAACAACATGTTAAAGAACAACAAATAATATATAGCAGTTACATTGCATGAAGCCCAAACAGTGAGTCATTTATAAAAAGTTAATTTGTTAGTGATCACTGGAGACGACTCTTTAAACTATCGTGTCTTTGCAGAATCTTCTCTCTGATATTGCGAGGAAAGAGTCTGATTTGAACAATGTCTCCAAGAATGCCCAACTTTACCAGCAAGCCGTCAAGGTGAGATTTTCAGCATTTAGATGTACCTCTTTAAAGCTCAGTCAATAACAGAAATACAGTACATTACATATTGACTGATTGATTGATCTGTTGTTTCTATTTTTGAAGGACTATGAAAACGAAACTGAGAAGTTCAAGTCTATCCTTGACCTTGAGGATGGACTTGTCCCTCAGACCTACAAGAGGAGCAGATTGGAGTCACCTGCACTCAGAGTCAAGGGAGAGGTGAGACACAAATGGCTAATTGCCATTAGGAAACGGGCTACTCTGGCTCGTACAAGTCTGCTTGTGCATGAGCACAGAGAGTTAACGATCAAACGATCAAAGTAGCACAAACAGCACACCTCATTTAGCTGGTTAGACCCGTTCTCTTGGAAGGGAAGTTGTAACGATACTTCTGTATGATTACTGTGTGCATTTCGACAGTAAATACACACAAAACAGCACACACAAACTTGAATCTTCAATGCAAGCAGCACGCTGCATTAACAGAACTCTCTGGCCGTGAAGATGTTTCGAAGGACCGACTTGATGTTGTTGTACAACAATGAGAGGAATGTAAGGGGAATTCAACTTTTCAGTGCAAGTAATTTGCAGGTCAGGTACAGTAAAAAAAACAACACAGAAGTCACAGAAATGGCTCAAGACAGTACAGGTGTCAAGTCCCCCTTTTACTATAGATGTGTATTAAAAAAATTATCAGACCTGTTATTAGATATATTATTATGGCTCTTGTGCGTTCTTGAGTGTTTGTCATATGCACAGTGGAAAAAAAAAACAACAACAAAGATAACAGATGTTTTCCCCAAATCGTTTTTTTAAAGAGGTTTTGAGAAATGTGCTTGAAAATTGCAATCATCAGTCAAAAGCAATAATTATAAGACAAACATTGTTGTTGTTGCTTACAGGAAGCTGCTATTGAGGCCAAGTTTACTGAGGTGAATGCTGTGAACAAGCAAAGGCTGCAAAATCTGGAGTTCGCCCAAAGCCTTCTCAACCAGGTGAAATAAAGTGTCTAACGTGCTGCTAGGAAACTACATTTGGCATTGTCCAAGGAACCCTCATGGTATACATTTAATTTTTTTCCATAGCAACCTGAAATCCCCATGGTCCAGTCCACAAATGTTCAATCTGTTCAATCTGCTGGCCCTGGACAAGAACCTTGGAGAATCAAGAAGCAACTGGAAGATGAGATTCAGAGGAGGGAGCAGCTGGAGAAAGAGGTTCAAGCCATTCAAACTGAAATATACGTCCTGGAGGGCCAGAAGCCACAAGACACCATTGTCAAGAAGGAACTGATCAAAAAGGTTCCTGATCCCCAACTGGATGAAGAAGTCCATAAGGTCCAGCAAAAGCTCTCGGAGGAGCGCCGCACCACCAGGGTGCTGGACAACGATCTGGAAATTCTCAAGTTGAAGGTACGCGGACTTGAAACAGAAATCAAAGAGGGGGCCCAGCAGTACACGGTAAAGGAGGTCCTGCGTATCGAGAGAGACCGTGGTCAGGAGGAAGAGGTGCGCAAGCTTCGAGAGGATCTCGAGGAGCTCAGGAGGCAGAAGATGATCAAGGAGAACGAGCTGGTTCACATCCAGAAGCAGGTGGTCCTCTTGGCTGAGGAAAAAAACAGGGAACAAGAGGTGATCACTGAGGAAGAGGTAATCAAGGTGAAGAATGACCCACAGCTAGAGAGCGAGTACCGGGTACTCCTTGACAGGAAGCAGAAGGAAATGGATGGCAGGAAGCAGCTCGAGGACGAGCTGTGCTCTCTTCAGGAGAAGCTCAGAAGGTTGGAGAAAGAGAAAGCAATGGCGGAGGAGAAAATCTCAATAAAGGAAGTTCTTAAAGTGGAGAAGGATATCGCCTTTGAGAGAGAGGTGGAAAACTTGAGAATGCAGTATCAGGATGAAACGTCCACGCGAAGGTCACTTCAGCGTGAAAAGATTGACCTTCAGAGAAAAATTGGGAACCTGGAGGAGGAGAGCTCAAAGGTTATTATTCAGGAGAAAATGCGCGAGATTGTCCGGCCTGATCCTAAGGCTGAGAATGAGGTGGCTAACCTCCGTCTAGAATTGGTGGAGCACCAGAGACGCTACAAAGATTCAGAAATTCATCTGAGATCTCTGCAGGATGAGCTAAATATGTTGAGAAACAGGGGACCTCAAGTGGAAGTCAAAGAGATCATCAAAGAGGTAATCAAGTACAAGACAGACCCCGTGACTGAGAGAGAGTTGGAAAAACTACGCAACGATATTGTAGATAAAACCCATCAAACAGAGAAATCGGAGATGGAAATCCGACAGCTTCGTGAGGAAATTCAGAGATGGAAGGACACCAAACCGCAAGTGCAGACTAAAGAAGTGGTCAATGAGGTGCTGCAGTATAGAGATGATCCAAAAACCAAGGAGGAGATTGAAACCCTGAAAAAGAAATTGGCCGATGAACAGACGAAACGCCTCCATCTTGAGAGAGAACGGTCAGAGCAAGAAGAAAGAATCCGGGGAAGGAAAATTTACCTGTCTCAGATCACAGAGAAGTTTGTACAGCAAGAGGTGGTCAAAACGGAAGAGGATCCTATTCTGAAGTCAGAATGTGACCGTTTCACACTAAACATCATTCAAGAGCAGAAGCAGAAAGAAAGCCTAAAAGATGAGCTTCAACGACTCAAGAAGCAAAAGGCTGACCTAGAACTCCAACTAGAGGAGCTGGAGCGTGAGCGCAGGTCGAGACGCGAAGCTGAATTGGAGATCCAGAGGCTCAGGGTGAGACTCAGTGAACTGGAGATCCGGGACAAAGAGAACCGCGAGAAAGTGACTGTCAAACAGAAGGTCGTTCTGCAGCAGGATCCACAACAAGAAAAGGAGCACTCTATCCTCAGATTACAGGTGGATGAAGAAAGACACAAGAGAACTTTGCTGGAGAAGGAGCTCAATGCCCTGATCCAGCATCAGCTCACCTTGGAGAAGATTGATGTGAAGGAAAAGGTCATACGCACTGAGAAGGTGCAAGTTGAGAGGGATCCTGAGGCTGAGCTAGAGATTGTAAACCTAAGAAGAACTCTGGAAGAGGAGAAAAGGAGAAGGCGAGAGCTGGATCAGGAGTTCTCCACCCTATCGACCAAGCTTTCTGAAATGGAGTTCACCAACACCAAGTCCTCTAAGGAACTGGATTATATCCGTAATGAAAGCAGCCAGCTACTGCAGGAAAACCAAAGGCTGCAGAATGAAATCCGCAAGCTGCAATCTGAGATTCATATCACCAGCAAAGAGACTCGAATCATCACAGAGTCATCTCCTGTGGAAAGTGGAAAGAACATGGAACTGAGGCTTGATTCGCTACAGAAGGAACTAACTGAGCTCAGGAACATCACCACCCAAAAAGACGAGGAGATAGAAAAGCTCCAGAAACACCTTTCTACTATGAGAATAAAGAGGGAACAGAGGGAGAGCCACCTCCGTCGATCCATCGTGGTCATCGATCCAGACACTGGGAAGGAGATGCGCCCGGAGGAGGCCTACAAAATGGGGCTTATCGACTGGAAGATGTTTGTCAACCTGCAGGGTCAAGAGTGTGACTGGGAGGAGATAACTCTCAAGGGGCCCAAGGGAGAATCATCAGTTCTTCATGACAGGAAATCTGGGAAGAAATTCTCCATCGACGATGCCCTGCGTGCCGGCCACATCACAGATCGCGAGCTTCAGCTATACCTTAACAAGGAGATCTCAATTCAAGAATTTGGTGTCCTGGTGTCGGGCAAGAGCAAGTAAATGCAAATATTCTCTTGTATTTCTATGCTCTTTATCTAATCCTTTCCTGTGGTTTTTACACAAGATTGATTAATATATTTATTGTTCCATAGCGCATACAATATAATTTGCTTCAATGGTGGTACTGGATTAACACATTGGTTGACTGTAAGAGCCAATTTATTAACATTTGGTGAGCTGGGGGTTGTTGTGTCCTTTCTCTTTATTTGAATGTCTTACAGTTGACCCCTGTATAGATGGGTCTTGCCTCTGGTTTAATTTAGCTGTTGAAATATAAAACCTATACACACAAATTCAATTGTGATTTTTTTTTTCTGACATTCTGTATCACCAAATAAAACATTCAAAGGAAAGTTTACTTCAAATGTTTTAATTTTACTATTGATTGCCCAGCACACATGGCTAGCAGACATAAGATTTCAGGGCAGATTGAAGAAACACTGTAAAACGCCCAGCAGTCACGGGATGAAAACACATCGACTTCCCAACTATATTGCAAAGCACGTCCCACCAATATCTAGCTGCAGAAGTGAGTGATTAGCTTTGTAAACTACAAAATACCAGGTAGATAAGATTCATAGATTACAAGCCTACTTATATTAAAACAGACATTTCTTCTTCCAATCGCTACCAACTATGTTAGCTGTTGCTATGGCCAGGGGGTATTGACAGGTGATGCCGACCACGCCAAGAATATGGACACCACAGCTTGAATGCAACTACTCCACCCATATCGACCATCATCAGTCCAATCCATGAGATGACCTGATATGGATGTTTGGATACCTGTTTGTACGAATTGTACCGATTCGTACAAATTGCGCTGATTCATATCGCAGTGTTACCTCGTATAAACAAACCGGAATTAGAAATAAGTTTTTCATTTTAACTAAAGCATATAGAAGAAATTAAAAGGAAAAAATACTAGAATCTGACTAAAATTTGCACACTGCACCTTTAAAAAATAAATAAATCAATCTGTTCTGAGTGGCACATGTTCATGGCCAGGTTATGTTCTTCAAATGCATGAACCTTGTTTTCTTGGTTGTCTGCTTAGATAGAATAATATGTGGATTCTCTACACATATATTACATGAAACAAATAATTGATCTTCATTTAGTGACAACCGATATTTAAGGCAGGCAAAATAACGTAAAAGAGCACTGGGATTGTTTCGCCCCAAATAGATCATTAAGCAGATGGTTTGATCCAAAGGGACTTCTAGTGAGTAGCCTACAATGACAAGTGTTATGGAGCAGGTAGGCCGGGATTGGCAAAAATACATCAAAATGTATTACGATATAGGCCTAGCTACTGTACAAAATACCCAACTCGTTAATATATCAAAATATGGCAGCCAAGAAATGTATCAAAATATGGCAGCCAAGAAATGTATCAAAATAAATTAAAAAAACATTACATTACATATTTAACATACATATCATTATGTTGACAGTTTAATTCAACGATCCTGACGTGCATATCCAGTGCTAGACCGAAAACGTGGGTCAACCATAGACTATACTGTCAATAGGCAGAACAAGAGGACTTTATTGACACGTGCACACTGTTATACACACATCACGTCAGTCTCATCACACCCTATTGGCTGTTATCAGTGTCCATCAAATGTACTTTTGCAATTGAGAGCAGTTACTTATGGGGCGCCAAATGTAAAATGTCAGATAAAATACTATAGCTGATATATTTTGATTATTTTGCTCACTTTCCTCACATTTAGCTCACTTTCCTCACATTTAAGACATAAATTCATGATAAACAAGATCTTATATGCAATTGTCAACAATATGTTATATAAAGTAAATAAATAGTTAAATGTTAAATCTAAATGTTAAATCTAAATCTAAATGTTAAATATATATCTAAATGCTAAATGTTAAATCTAAATGTTAAATATATATCTAAATGCTAAATGTTAAATCTAAATGTTATATCTAAATCTAAATGTTAAATATATATCTAAATGTTAAATATATATCTAAATAATAAATGTTTTCGGCCAACACCAGTGTCTAGACTCCAGTTAAGGTCTCAGAAAAGCGGGGTTACATGGAAGACATGAGCTCCCCCGAAAACACGATTTTTAGGCTAGGCTACCACATATTCCTCTGTCATGTTTCCCCATTACCTTTAAAGTTGCATTCAACCCAGTGTGTCCAAATATTAGCTCCTGTCTTATTGAGAGGAGCCAAGCTCCCTCTGGCTCCCCTGTAGTTCGCACCCCGTTTCTATTGTAACTATACCACCTGAACTATCCGCCATGCCCACCTCAGTCACAGCACAGCCGTGCTAAACTGCCAATACTTGTATATTATAGCCATCACAAAAAACGAGGTTCGGCAACCAGCTTATCCAGACGTTAGGATAAGCTACTTGGACGATTCAAACCCGCCACGTCTCTTGTAAGGAACGGCCTTTTTGGATTCAGATTCGTTGAGAATCTGCAGGGTCGTTGCGGCGATGTAATAGCTTTACCACCAATGTCAACACTGTTTCCTACTGCTGATGTAACAACGTTTTCCCTGCCAGTGAAACATTTACATTTAAAACATTTTAACAATCGTACTGAAAATATAATAACCTACCTAAGGTCAACACAAAATTGTCATTCGTGCAACCTTCAATTAACATTTAAAGAAGATTTGGTCTATTAATAGCTACACAGAGGGCCTCTTGAGCTTTTCCACAATTCTTTGTCTGACAAAACTGACTTGAATTGTGACCATCGCATGTTGTGACGCGCGCCGTGGCCCGCTCACCTCTCTTTACCACCTGTTGGTAAATAAGGAAGTAGGACGAACCGGAAGCTCAACTTCGTCCGCAATCTTTTTGGTTAGGAGCCGACTGCGGCTGCTGGTCCGCAGTACGCACAGTACCCACGGTAGGTAAATACCCTGTTTTCTCCTTCCTATTTCACTATGTAATGCGCATGGCGTAGACTACTTTGTAGGCTATTCGTAGGAAACTTTAATGAGGAAATGATTCTGAAATGCCTCTGATAACTACTTTGCCAGTTCCTTTAACAATAACAAGCAAATATGTTATTTATTTATGTACAAAGTAGCTATTATTATGTAGGATTCCTCGGACGTGAGAAAAAGGTGATTCCCACATCACGGTTGGTGAACACACTTGCTGAAACGTTGCTCTGTTTGTTTAATCAAGTTTCTGAAATAACTTTATTTTATATCAATGTTGCTTTGATTGGTCATTCTTGGGACATGTGTGCGCTGTCGCACATTGTATTGGACATTTATCAATCTTAAAAGGTTCTTGTAAAACAAATTATTGTTTTATATTTGACCACATGTATCAGTCTGATTCATTTGCCAGCGGGCGGCTTTAATTGATTACTGTTAAAGTTTAACACAAGCAACTCGGGGCTCCTGTGTCTGTGTAAATAATGTTTGAAATGGGGAAATTTGATAAGAGGTTTGAGAGCCATTCGAATAATTTATGAAATAGCCATTTACAACTAGGCCTACCTAACTTCTCCGAGACGGATTACGTAATGATTTGTGCACGTGTAGTAGCCTACTATATCTGTCTACGCCAGGTTGAAAGATGGAGGACCAGGAACAGGTTGTCGGAAGGCTGAGATCCGCGTTTTGTTCAGGAATCGCGGTCTCGGAAGAGTTTCGTCTAGCCCAGCTCGGCAACCTTCTCTCGCTGGTCGAAGACAATGAGCAGAAGATGCTGGACGCACTGCAAAAAGATCTAGCGAAGGTAATGGATGTAATGTATGATTACACGCACTCTAAAAATAGAATAAAATCTTCTAAACGATCAGCACAGTAAGTAACAATCCTGAAACGTTTTTATAAATATGACACGTCAAAAATTTATTATTTGGCCTTGTGGCCATTCATGTAAGCCTTTCTATTTATTTTTTATTTTTTAAATATTCAAAACGGGTAGTGATGTACCAATTTAGTTTAGAATATTCACTCATTTATTTATTTCGTTTTTTTATTTTTTTTTAGTAAGATAGAAAGGTATGGGTTTAACGGTGCACTAGGTCATTTTGTCTATTGAGCTGGAATTTGCGAAAATCTCAATCCTACCAGTATTTCCCGTTTTAATGATGTAGGAGGTGACAACCGCACAAATCCAGGCATTTAACTGTATGCAAAAGTTTTGGCCATCAGATAAAAATTATTTTATTTGATTAACTTAAAATTTAATATGTGCGCTCAGCATTATTAACATAACTTAATTCACTCATTGGGCCTTATGCAGGTCAACGATTGTTTTTAGTAATTGTCAGCTATTGACAGTTTCACAGATTAGCATCTTCGCCTCTGCTTCAAGCAATTCACTATGGGCTCCTCCCAAGTAAATAAATGAGGATCTGATCTGAAAATAAAGGTAGTGTAAATCTATAAAGGAAGTCAATATAAAACGTCGTCCAAGCACTTTTGGCTTGCCGTTTTTGCGCTGTCCGAAAGGGCAGTTAAAGGGGAAAGGGTATTCTTGCATATAGCTGACGGGAGTGGTGGTGCATGCAACATTCCACTGGGCAGAATTGCTTTCACAAACATGATCTGCATGACCAGAAAGAACCCGTACCTGCAATCTCATCCCTAAAAGTCAGCATCTGAAGTATGCAAAACATCTAGATAAACGTGTGTTTTGGAAGCTAGGGCTGTGGACTGATACGGTCAAACTATGGCCACAATCACCAAAGGCACCCCCTTTAGGGAGGGGAAACGACGAGCAGCATTTGAAGAAAAGAACACCTTTCCCAACTGTTGAGCGTGGCAGTGGACACGTTATGCCTTGGGGTTGTGTAGAACAGGAAACTGCATGGGAATCATGGGTTCCAACAAGCATCGGCAAATCCTCAAAGCAAATTTCACATTCAGTCAAGACCGCTGAATGTGACATGGTATGTTTTGGGGGGGAAAAGGATCCAAAACACACCTTGAAATGAACTGCCTCAAGAAATACACGCTGAAACTTTTAGAATAGGGGTGGGTATTGGCAAGGACTTCACGATACGATTACACCACGATACATTGCGATACAATACATATCGTGATATATTGCGATATTCCACATAGTTCACTGAAAATGTGAAAACGGAGTTGAAATACTACATCGGCTTTATATTTTGAAGGAGCCGCTGTAATTTTGTCAGCTGCGTCTGTCATGTTGCATCCAAATTTCACTCTACCGGAAACGGGGGGCCGTCAATTCTAGGCAACTAGCAGTACTGCGACATCTATAGGAACGGAGGGTGTATTTCACACACTGTTTTTAAAACGTGGAAAAAAAAAACTCTTTCAAAAAATCTATTTTTTTACTGGAAATCGATGTAGTATATTGCTGTATCGCACAGCCCTATTTTAGAATGGCCCTCACAGTCCCCAGAGTTGAATGTCATCGAAAATCTGTGGGTAGATTTTACATTTCTTACAGATTCCCTAAAACAAGCATAGACTCTTGGTGTGTTTGCAGGCTGTGATTTCTGCCAAAGGGGAGTAGTATTGACTCGATAGGGTCAACGCACATGCCCCATTTTCTATCTAAGTTCATCAAATGAATAGTAACTGTGCATTAATGTTTTGAGAAAAATTAACAAAAAATGTTTAATGTATGTAGTTTAACACTACTTCTCACATTAAAAAATCTTTAAAAATCAACACAATGCAACACAAATTCTGTGTACAACTGTACCAGTTTGCCACACTGGTAGTACTTGGTGTGTGTGTGTGTGTGTGTGTGTGTGTGTGTGTGTGTTCACATCTTAACATGCCACGCCTGCCATTTTCCGTCAGCCCAAATTTGAATCCATCATGTCGGAGACTGACATGGTGATCAACGAGCTGCACCACGCCATCGACAACCTCAAGAGCTGGATGCAGCCAGATCGCGCCAGCACAAACCTGGTAGGCCTGCTTTCTGGCTGTGCACCCCTTCATCTGTATTGTGAAGGATTCTGGAGGTCATCTACCCAGAGTAGCTTTAGTGTGGGATTTAGGGGGGCAGGATAGTCTGGCGGTCTGGGTGTTGGACTCCCAGCCAGTAGGGGGCAGGATAGTCTGGCGGTCTGGGTGTTGGACTCCCAGCCAGTAGGGGGCAG